>PVJN01008718.1:0-63878 GCA_004026805.1 Lasiurus borealis
AAATCATGTTTCAAGTGTTTTATTTCAAAGTGAATGGCACTGTTTTGTGTGTGTGTGTGTGTGTGTGTGTGTGTGTGTGTTTGTGTGTGTGTGAAAATTATAATCTGGACCACAGACGCTAAACTTTGACTACCATGTTTTCCCCAACTACTTTCTGTGTAATTTTTGAAAAAGTTCCTTGCGCTTTCTCTGCCGTAAAGTGGACAGGAACATATTTGCGACACGGGGACGTGGAGATCGTGTTAGTTACAGGCCGGTGAGCCAGCTCTGACTCCTGGCAACTCCGTGATAACCACACGGTCTGTTCCCAACAGCCCTCAGAGATAATGATTTTAAAGAGACTTCAATGACTATTATTGTTGTTTCCAGCTTATTGTTGTTATGACTATCCCCCGAGAATAACAAGATATTGAGACCGAGTGAAAGCTGATCTAAATATGAAGTGCTTTCCACTGCACTTTTAAACACTCAAGGCTAATTTATAAAAATAACAACAGTAAAGACTTTAAAAAAAAAACAACAAATAACAGAATGTTTTATTCTTCCAGGGTTACATTTTTAAAATTTATGCTAACAAAATAGCTTATTTCATAAACTAGAGGAGAGGGTCATTTGAGAATTACAGTATACAGTACATGCTAGGTGAGGTTTGTGCCAAATTTCGTGTATTCAGGTAATAGGATATGTTGGCAAGATCACTACATGAAATGTCAGGATAAATGGATTTTAAATTTGATTCTTCCACAGCTGTGTGATCTTCTGTCAATTGCTTAACCCCTTTGTTTTTGGTGTGTGTGTGTGTGTGTGTGAGAGAGAGAGAGAGAGAGAAAGAGAGAGAGAGAGAGAGAGAGAGAGAGAGAGAGAGAGAGAGAGAGAAAGCGAGCCTGGTTGCAATGCCACAAACACCCCAAGCTTCTCATAAATCCATATAGAATTCCATATAGCTGCCTATGCTGAACCCTGTACCCTTGTGCCCTCTGCCTATTCAAGTCCTACTCACACCTGAAAATTGATATTGATATATAATGCCCTCTACCTACTCTCCCCATCCCAGAGATGAATATAAGCCTGTGCTCCATGGCTATTTGATCCAAAGATGGAATATGGTTATTCTAAACATGTATCGGGTACCTACTAGGTCCTCGGTGTTACCTTGGGAGTGGAGATATACACAGACAAGATCCCTCTCTTATGGAAATGATGGAGTTTTGTGTCAAGAGGAGAACACTGACATTGATAAATAATCACTGGAGCACTGGTTTTCGCGACCCCTTTGGGGGTGGAACCACCCTTTCACAGAGGTCGCCTAAGACCATCGGAAAATGCAGATATTTACATCACGATGCATAACAGTAGCAACATTTCATGGTTGGGGGTCACCTCCCCATGAGGAACTGTATGCAAGGGTCTCGGCCTTAGGAAGGTTGAGAACCACTGCACTGGAGCAAGGTGTGATACCATTGTGGATGTGCCAGGAAGTGGTATGAGGTACATGGCAGCCCATGATAGGGAACCAGCCCCGGGCAGTGAGTTTGCCTGAGGGGTTTGCTGCGGGCAGGGCTGGGCAAAGGGATCAGCATGTGCAAAGGCTCTGCACAGACAGGATGCAAGGATGGCTCGGGAGACTGAGTATGAAGTGAAGGGAGGAAACTCTTACCAGTGACTGACTGGTCAGGGGACAGGATTTATTGGTTCTTAAATGTTTAAAGTTTAAATCTTTTTTAAAAAAATTTTTAAATATATTTTATTGATTTTTTTACAGAGAGGAAGGGAGAAGGATAGAAAGTCAGAAACATCAATGAGAGAGAGACATCGATCAGCTGCCTCCTGCACACTCCCGACTTGAGATGTGCCCTCAACCAAGGTACATGCCCCCGACCGGAATCAAACCTGGGACCTTTCAGTCCGCAGGCCGATACTCTATCCACTGAGCCAAACCGGTCTCAACAAGTTTAAATCTTTTTAAAAAGAAGTGAGGTCCCAGCCAGTTTTGCTTAGTGGATAGAGCATCAGCCCTTGGGTTGAAGGTTCCAGGGCTCGATTATGGTCAAAGACACATTTCTCTTTCTTTCTCCTCCCTTCCTCTCCCCTTCCTTTCCCTTCCCTTCCCTTCCTGCTCTGTGATGCCAAGAGTAGGGGTTGCCCACTTGTCGCTCACCCCTGTACTCAGTAAGCACTATCCTGTGCCCCAGCCTGGGTCAGAATTGCAGGAAGAAATCCTCTGCATCAGACAAAGAAACTCTTCATCTCTGAAGAAATGGGTAGTTGTTCAAAATCCCATTCAGAGCCAGATAATGGCTGAGAAGGAAGGGGGCGAGGCCGCTAGTTCAGACGGCACTCTTCTATTCAGTATTTGTATGAAAGTGGCAAGGGTGTTAGTTATGAATAAATGAGGTCGTAAAATAAGAACACTTTAAAGACTCCGGGATGACATGTACCTATAATTCAGCGTCCCGACTGAGGAAATAAAAGCTACATTTTGAGTCTCTGAGATCCCAGGGTTGTGACACTAATGAACTTCGACTCTGCTGGCAGAGCAGGGATGGGCTCAGTGAGGTGACCTATATTTGTAGAAGGTACAGCAAGGTAGCTTTTCACAGGCCAAGGTTAAACCCCCATATCCCCGTTTCTTAAATCCCCTACCCTGCTAGATCCGCGAAAGTCAAGGTTTCCAATAGGAAAGAATGGGCTTAGATTTCTAGGTGTGAGGAAGTCAGCCAGGAGGTGCCCAGCGTAATTTTTATTTGAGCCTTTTTCTCCAATCTCCGAAATCTATCTCAATTCCAACAAATATGAAAAGTCTGAAAAATAAAGATTGCATCTGCATTTTATTTTTACACTGGGAAAGTGGGGAGGGGCTCATGACTGAATATTGCTGATAAAAACATGATAACTGAGTCTCATTACAGCCCGAGACAAGTCTCATATTTTAGCATTTTTATTAAAGCTTTTTAAATTACTGAGTGTCTGGTATATTCAATACCAGCCTAAGTGATTTATATTAGTCTATCCCTAGATACTCCATCTAATAAATAACTTGGCAATCTCCTAGCCCATAAATATCCCTGGCCCCAGCAAAAAGCAATTAAAGGATGTGCGAAAAAAAAAAAGAGTGGTTTCTCAGTACCCCAGACTATAGTGTCATGGGTGTTTCCAGCGGAATAATTCACGCCACTTAGAGGGGACAGGTTTCCTGTCCTCACCACTCACCCACCAGGAATTTACATCTCAGTTCCCTTCAAAGACAAAACGCATTCGAAACGGTCTTTAAATATTTAACATGTCACAGGAACGCAGGTGTTTCATCCTGGAGTACATTCTCCCCAGCAACAAGTGTGCTAGAATATTTGAGACGAGCTCGGGCTGAAAATACTGTGCCAAAGCCTTTTTGGAAAGCAGTTGTATCTAAAATGTTTGGGGGGGAAGAAAAGGGACATATGAAATACTTTCAACAATAAAGACTTTAAAAAAATCATGAAAATAACACTGACAACAACAATAAAAAAAACAGTCAGTAGGTGTGAGGAATTTTATGGGGAATCTGTAAAATGTTCTAAAACTCAATTGAATTGATACTAGAGGCCTGATGCACGAAGTTTCATGCAAGAACGGGCCTTCCTTCCCCTGGCTGACAGCACCCCCTTTTTGCTCCAGCCTGGAGTCGCCTTTCTGCCTTCCCACACTGCCCAGAGGCCTGGAGTGGCTGGGGAAATGTGGAACACTTGTGTATGCAAATTAACCTCCATCTTTGTTGGGTTAATTTGCATACTCACTCCTCTTTGGCTGGTGGGCATCACGAAGGTACGGTCGATTTGCATCTTACTCTTTTATTCGTGTAGATTGCTTTACTTGGTAAAGTTACTACAAGTCCTTAATTTGTACACTTAAATGTGTGGATTTTATTATATATATAAATTTAAAATGTAAAAAAAAAATGTTTAAAACACATCAAGTATCCATGGGGACAGCCAGGCCAAAGGTTGTTAGAGACTCCAGTGTCACAGCCCAGAAAAGATTTCAGGCTGATAAGTGTCAACCAGGATGCCAGGTATAAAGCCACTGATATTTATGAGGGTAGCTTCCAATTTAGTCCTTTCAGCTACGAAAAGAGGCCCCTTTTCCCGAGAAAGCTCTTATCTGGCCTTCACTGAACCTCAAAGGCTATGGGAAAAAGGAAGCTCTGAGCCCCCCCTTTTTATGTACGTAAGTCAGGGTGCTCTGCCATGCACCCAGCGCCCAGCACCCAGGTAGGAGACAAGGCCACACCCCCGGACTTTTCTCACTGTGCCCTGGGGAGTTGCCAGGACAAATGGCTTTGGATCGGAGAGGCTGGCCCCAGGCCCGGTTTGATAGGGATTCTCCCAGTCCCGATCCCAGCGAGTCCAGGGCACACTCATCATAAATCTGAGAGGCTTGGAGGCTCCAGATCAATTTCATTGGATGTATCTTCTAATGATACTTTCGATCGTTTTTATTAAGCATTGTCTATTTTTATGCGCTTCACCTCCCAGATAATTATGTAGGCATTGCTGGGCGCTGAGGGAACTGCCTTTGAAAATATCACAGGAGCCCAATAACACGCTAGTTCCATGTCCTCGGACTCCAGGGCACACCGAGGGCGTGCGCAGGTGTGAGGTAACGCCGCTTCAGCTTGATTACAGCACTGGGAAGTGGGGGATTTGCAAAGAAAATCCTATTTCCCCCATCATCACCTTCACTATGAAGAAGAAAGAGCACAAACACAGCTGCAGTTCCATAGCTTGGAGTCAGAAAGATGGCCAAATGGAGAAGGGTTTGACTGCTATTTTCTTGAGAGTGTATCAACCTATCTGTGCCCCAATCTTTTAAATATACTAGAGGCCCAATGCACAAAATGTGTGCATGGAGGGGTGTGTCTCTCAGTCCAGCATGCACTCTCTCCAATCTGGGACCCCTCAAGGGAAGTCCGACTGCCTGTTTAGGCCCGATCCCAGCCTGCCAGCGTGATTGATACCTAACTGCTTCCCTGCCAGCCTGATTGCCCCTAACTGCCCTCCACGCAGGCCTGGTCACCCCCAAATGCCCTCCTCTGCAGGCCTGGTCCCCCTCAACTGCTCTCTACTGCAGGCCTGGATCCCCTTCAACTGCCCTTCCCTACAGGCTCTGTTGCCCCCAACTTTCCTCCTCTGCCAGCCTGGTCACCCCTAACTGCCCTCCCCTGCAGGCTTGATCATCCCCAACTGCCCTCCCTTGCATGCCTGGTCCCTCCCAATTGCCTTTCCTTGCTGGCCATCTTGTGGCGGCCACCATCCTGTGTGTTGGAGTGATGGTCAATTTGCATAGTATTCTTTTATTAGATAGGATGAACTAGGCATATAATTGGCACCTAAAATGCAGGAGTGTTGTAAAAGGGACATAATTCAGCAAGTACAAAGTGCTGAGAAGAGGATATTGTGCAAACACTGTTGGTATCAGACACTACTCATTCCGAGTTTCCCAGGTGTTGCTGTGGGTGAGGTGTGCTGACCTGTGTCCCCCTCAGGCGAAGGACCTACCAGAAGGCCTTTCCTCCTGCTGCCACCGTGGACAGAGAGATCGGACTGGGGACAGAGGCACTTCATCAGAGTCAGGATGATAATTAGTGTCCACAAACAAACACACCTGTGGACTGGCGCTTCCGATAAACTTGGGTGCCAGGTGTCAAGGCCATTTTAAATACATGTCAGCAGAGAAAATGCCAGAGGCTTGCAGGGCACAGAGATGAGGGAGGGAGAAATCTCTCCTGGTACATACACAGTGGGGGAGTGGCACCCTCACTTTATTTGAGCTAAAATGAATGAACTACCTCCTTTTCTCTTTGGAAAATGGCAGAGAAGAGCTACTAAAATCGAAGTAGGGGGATGTGGTCGTTAGGGAAAAACAGTAGGGGTGGGAGTGGTAAAGTGGATTTTGGCACGTAAGCACTTGTGTCCTTGGCTATTCATGTGTGGAGCAGACCAGAGTCGGGGGTGAGCCAGAGAACCTGGCTGCAGGAGTTTATGGGAAGGGAAGGAGAGAAACCCCAGGTCTGGGGTGTTAGACATGTTAATGTGGGAGGCAGGGAGAACAGCTGAGACCAGAGAGCCTTAGAAATGGCAAGCAGGGCCGAAGCTGGTTTGGCTCAGTGGATAGAGCGTCTGCCTGAGGATTGAAAGGTCCCAAGTTCGATTCCGGTCAGGGGCATGTATCTTGTTTGTGGGCACATTTCCAGTAGGGGGCGTGCAAGAGGTGGCTGATCAATGTCTCTCACTCATCGATGTTTCTAACTCTCTATCCCTCTCCCTTTCTCTTTGTAAAAAAATCAATAAAATATATTAAAAAGAAAAAGAGAAAAAAAAAGAAATGGCAAGCAGGGAACTGGGCAAAATGAAAAGCTTGGTTCACACATTAGAAGGACAGATAAAAAGCAGGTTCCCTCTGGAGAAAATACAAATCTCCTCCCCATGCTTGAGGATGAGGCCTGGGTCGGATCCGGTCTCTTGGGGAAAAGGACAGTTTGATAGCACATCCCCCATCTTACCGGAAGGCGCTGCTTTAACCCCCAGAGTAGACAGCGCCTGATGGTGTCTGAAGTGGGGAGGTGACAGCCCATGAAGAACGCTTTCTGACGCTGAGAGCACTCCTGAGGTGGCAGGATGCTTAGCCCTGGAAGACAGACGGAGGAGCCCCTCACGGAAATGTGGGGTGTAGCGGGTACTAATGGCAGAGGATCAGGGGGAGTGGAGAGGCCCTGGGATGATGGATGACTAACTCCCGATGGATTGCACATCTCCCAGGGCTGTCTGCAAGAGAGCTTAGACCTGGGACCTGCTGCGGTACCTCTCGAGGTGATAAAACCTCATTACACTCAGAGCCGGAGCCACGGTAAGTGCCAGAAGCGGAAACACGGAGCATTTGGGAGGATTCAGAGCAAAGAGAGAGAGAGTCAGGGCTTCAAAATGGGCCGAGGGTGGGCCAGGAGACAGAACAGTGATCCTGCTTCCTCCCTCTAACTCCCACCAGGATTTGTCCACCTGCCAAGCTAGCACAGGGGCACGGGGGAGGGGACACGGGATACGTGGGCCACACTGACAGAAGAAGGGAGTGGGCCGGAAAGGAAGTGGCCTGAAAAGGAGATGGGTATTTTGAAGAATTGGTTCAAGCAGGGATGTCTGGTCTCCCACCCCCTAAACACACACACACACACACACACACACACACACACACACACACACCCCTCTGAGTTGGTCCTTCCCTTATTCTTCAATACCCCCACATTCATCTCTAGGTCGGCACCGGATCACCACTTCCATCACTTGATATTTTTTTAGAAGACTTTTTTTTTTTTAAAGTACCCCGAATACAACAAACGGTGCTAGTGCCCAACCATATATATGCCTAAGTCTCTAGAGACATGGAAATGGGTCTTAGCATCCTCCGACTTGTGGGATAGCTCTTGTTCCTCATATCTAACACATACGTATTTACGTTTTCTCCACGACAGCATCTGCTACTCATCCTATATAGCGTATTTTCCGGCGTGTAAGACGACCCCCAACTTTTCCAGTTAAAATATAGAGTTTGGGGTATACCCGCCCTATAAGATGACACCTGGCATATAAGACGACCCCCAACTTTTGCGAAGATTTTCCTGGGTTAAAAAGTCGTCTTATACACCGGAAAATACGGTACCTTTTCCGAGTATCACTCTCTCCCCAAAGTCTTCCTGGACCTTCTGTCACCAACATGAATGAAGCTCTATGTATGTCTCTCTGGTGTGCCTCCTTCTGCAGGCTTGTGCCACACCATGAGTCCACTCATGACATCCCTGCTAAGAAGGAAGCACCTGCTCGCCCCCCTTAGCGGATAGTCCCCACCCGGAGGGCACTTTTTAGACTCCTCGGTCCCAGACGCCGCGTCCCCTCTTAACAGACAGAAAACAATTACTTGTTGGCCTGCACAGGATGGTCGATGTGGACTCGCGCAGGATATAAAGTCGCTGATTTAATAGGTTTGGTTATTTGCCTTTCCCCGGAGACATCCATTTATTCTCCAGTCACTGTGGCCACAAGATTAGAAGCGAGGAGGGCAGAGAGCGCCAGAGACGGATGCTCTGACAAGCGGTACCCCCAGGAAAGAAGGCGGCCGGAGAGCTGGAGGAGGCGGGGCCGCAGACGGGCCGCCCGGGCGGCTCCCGGTGATAGAATGAACTTCTGTTTCAAAAGCCATGATACGTGAGCAAGATACGGTTACATTCTAATAAGGCGCTCCATGTCAAGGCAGACAGACATGCTTGTGCCACGCTTCTAACGACAGATGAAAACAGAGTCTCACACTTAAAAGAACCCCCCGCCCCTGTTTAAAAAGCAAGACTGGGTTATCGAGACTCCCTCATTCGGAACACTTCATTATCTGATAATGCGGATTGAATAATGCATTCCCCAACACTGTCCCGGGTCCCGGTGTTCTCTCCTTCCCCAACTCTGCCAATCTGACCTCACAGATGAAAGAGCCGGCAGCGGACCCGGATCCATTGTAATTGGTTTGGAAGCTGAGTGAGAAGAGAAAGAATGTTCGTTTGGAAACCACCAGCCCCGGCCCCTGTGGACCCTCTCCCCCATTCTCTGCTCCTTGTCACCTCTGCTCGGGGCCCAGTGCAGCCCAGAGCCTGCCGGTGACGTCTGCGGGAGCATCCTGGCCTCTGCAGCTCCCCTGGGCCTGCAGATGTGAGCGTGAAGGGGACCACGCTGGGGACTGAAATGTATGTCATTCAGTGGCTCCCCTCTCCAGCTCTGACTGACAAATGGCCAACTTCCGCTTCCTTTGTTCCAAGCCTGGCTGCTGTTCCTGTGTTTTATCAAGTTGTTTGCTTTTCATTTGAGCAGAAGCTCTAGGCCGAAGCTACGAGATCGTTGCTGGGTTCTCACTTCAGCCCACAGGCAGCAGAGCCCGGCGTGAAGGAGCCTGATACTCACTCCTCAACCCCGTGGCAGATCATAGTCTTCCGGGGACAGATGGACTCCCGGGCTGATAGCAAATAAACCGTTTCCAGCAATTTCTCCCCCCTCTACCCCCAAAGGAGTCCGAAGCCAGCTCACGCCTGACAACCATGTACACGCACGTAAAGGAGAAGAGCAAAGAAGGTCGCAAAGTGCTGAGCTGGCTGAGGATGGGCGGGGGCAGGTTGGGGATGGGGGTGAGGGTTGGTGGGGAGCAGGGGGCCATATCTCACTCAGCACTGCCAGCTCCAGCCCCACAAGCCTGAGTCTTTCCACTGACAAATGTCCTCTCTCCCCTCTCCCAGGCCCACGTGTTCAGCCCCTGCCCACCTTGGTCACTCCCTAGTGTAGGAGTTTGCCCATACAGAAATGAACGGTGAGGTGTCCTTCCATGTGCTCATATTACTGAGTCACAGAGTTCCTCTTTGACTGGAAATGGTTTCCACGACTACATACACAGACATGTAAAAAGGGGAAAGACACAGGCTCAAGGGTTCTGTTGTTTTGTAGCCAACTGTTGGGCGAAGACGGCCCTGGAGTTGGAAATTCCTGTTGGTGTCTGTTGGGGAGTTTTCTGTGACCTGCAGGGGGTGCATCTGATCCTTTCCTAATCCAGGTCCTTCCTGGACACACGGTGCGGAGCATATGAATGCCACCTGACCCATGACAGATGGTAAGGTCACTGAATAACTTAGAGCAGTGTGGCCCGCTGGAGAAGCTCGGAGGTGAACTCGTGTTTTTTGTTTGTTTGTTTTTAATAATTTTATTGATTTTTTACAGAAAGGAAGGTAGAGGGATAGAGAGTTGGAAACACCAATGAGAGAGAGACATTGATCAGCCGCCTCTTGCACGCCGCCCAATGGGGATGTGCCCACAACCAAGATACATGCCCTAGACTGGAATCGAACCTGGGACCCTTCAGTCTGCAGGCCACTGAGCCAAACCGGTTTTGGCTGAACTCATGTTTTATAAACCAGTTCCACCTCTTTGGGAGCAAAACATGATTTGTTGGTCAGCAGGCACCAGCGAATTGAAATGAATTTAGATTTATTTGGAGAGGTGGTTTGACCTCCATTAGGGTTCATAAAACACCCATGGCTCGCCAATCACAAGTCTGAGGAAGGGAAGGACAAAGGTAACAGACGTGTGAGGGGAAGAGAGTCCTCATCCATTTTGGTCATTGTTAACCAGAATTGTGGGCCCATATAAGGTCTGAACACATAACAGTTTCTGTCTGTGTTCTCCTTTGCATCCACCTGCATCTGATGGGTGTGAGGTCAGGTGCCTCCTGCTGAAAACTGAGGTATGCAAAAGCTGCTCCTCTTTCAAAGAGAGCATGAAAGAAAAAAAGAAAAAAAAGAGAGAATATGAAAGAGCTTTAAAGGACTCCCCGAAACAAATACCTTCTTCTGATGACAAGTATAATTATTAATAACTAGAGGTCTGATGCACAAAATTCGTGCAAGAGGCTCCGTCCCAGCCCCTGAGGCAACCACCTCTGCCTCAGCCCTTGCCTGCAGTGGCTTCATCTGGAAGGTTATCTGGAAGGTCATCCGGAAGGACGACTGGTCTAATTAGCATATCATGCTTTTATTATTATAGATAAGGGGGCCAAAACGTATGAAATTGTAAAATGGACCCAAGATCACTGATAAGATCCACAGGTCCAGCTAGGATTTTCTCCTGATTGCAACCGCACCCAAAGATCTTCAAAGCATGTAAGATGTCCTGGGCCTCGGCTGTGATTTATTGGTTCATGACATTTTACAGTTGAAAGTGCATTGGAAATCTCCAAGTGATCAAATCTCCTCGACCTACAAATGAGAAAACTGGGACCCAAAGAGGGGACACATGCCTGTCTTGGTATGTTTGGGGTGTTCCAGTCAAACACCACAGATGGGGCAGCTTATCAACAACAGACATTGACTTCTCAGCATCTGGAGGCCGGAAGTCTGAGATGGAGGTGTCAGCAGGGTGGGCCAAAGCCCTTTTCTGGGTCTCAGATTCCCTCTGGGCCCACATGGTGGAAGGCTCCCCATTAAAGAGATAATCTCTTCCCAAAGGCCTCCCCTCCTAATATCAGCATCTCTGGGAGTTAGAATTTTAACATAGAACTTAGGGGCTACACAAGCATGTAGACCACAAACATGAGGGGGTATGGAATTCCATGTCAATAACACAGCTTCCTAGGAAAGCAGGAAGATAAGGGGGCCCCGAGATTCTAGCTAGCACAACAGAATCAAACTTCACAGACACACATCTCCCACGGCCATTAGACAAGGCAGGAGAGACTGCCCCCTTTCTCCTCCCATCACCCCACTTCCGGGGCCTGTGACTTTTGTGACAGCATCAGCATTATAGCTCCATTTCCTTTTCAAAGCTGATCCTGAACTAGTTTTGCTTGCACAAAGCATTGTGGGAAAGGCCAATATGACTTGGGTTAGTCCCTATCCTCCTAGAAGGATATTAGACTGGATATTCTTCTCTGATCGGCCCTCACCCCGGGGTATTACCTTCTAGAAACCCCATGAGGAGCAGAGTTCATAAAAGATGTGCTTGCGTAGGCTCCAGCCTTTTCCTGGCTGAGAATGAGCTCCTCATTTCATTGGGAAATTGATTTTTATGAAAAAGGATATTTAAGCTATCCTAATCTTACCTATGTGACTGGTAGCCATGAAAAGCATAGAGATAAATAACAATAAAATAAATAACAATTTAACCTTTCTGACGGTCTTTATAGCTGTTGTGATTAGGTACAGTGCCCAGGGAGACTGTGGGAGCCAGAACTCTGTGTAAAGTCGGGACACAGAGGCTGTGGCGGGTCCCAAGGTCTTTTTTCCCACAATCACTGAGACAGAAGCATCGCATTCCTTAGACATAAGCTCAGAAAGTAGCCATAGAAACAAGCCAAGTCAAATCAGTATTTCAGGATTCCAGAGCTTCTTTCTTCATTTATTAACTCCTAAACAGAAAGAGAAGAGACCCCTTCTATTCCCAAGAAACTTGGGCAGAGGGTTTGTCTCTGGCTGCCAAGTCCCCGACTCTGAGAGAGGGCAATGCTCCTCAACACCTGGGTACCTAGTCTGTCTGTTGGTGGACTGGCCAGGTGGGGAAAGGATGCCCAATGCTACTTCAATACATGAAACATCCGATTCAAAATCTAGCTCTTCAAGAAACCCTTCAGAGGTAAACCTTGTCCAATTCACGAACCCCTTATGTGTGTCTCTCTTCACCACTTACTCGGCACTTGCCTATATTGACACTATGCCAGGCCCCGAGGTAGGAAAGATAAATAAGATCTAGTCCATGTGTTACATGGTTTGTAAGCAGAAAATGTGAGATGCACACAGGATACGATGCACAGAGGTGATATATCTGGGAGGTTAAGGAAGGCTGCTCAGAGAAGGTGAAATTGGTATTTCTTGGAAGTATTTATAGATAACTAGCTCCAATTTATGACTTCAAAATCTCCACTCTTCTAAAGTTCGATTTTTGGTGTTTCTACTTGGTGGATCAATGCAAAAGGAAAAAGAAAACATACACATATGGTGCAATTTAGTCCTACTATGTATTGGGAGGAGAGGCGTAGTCAGCTTCTCTTCCTCTTGTGCAATAGTTTTGCCCTTTTTTTGAGTTCTCCCCTCTCAACCATATTTTGAAACTCTCCTTATCTTTTCATACACGGCTTAACATCTCCCCTTGGCTCATGAAACACTTTTGTGACCAATTTAGTTTATATTTATTTCTCATTTCTGTCTTTCTTAGTGGCTATGAAGCCTGGAACATCAACAATAAGAATGACATAAAACTGACCTCTGTGAAATAGAAGTATATTTTTTATGAATCATCTGTTCAATTCTCATGAAATCTCCTATTGGAGTATATGCTCCCCTTTTGGATTACAAAATGCAAATACAGCTAATGACGAATAAAAAGCTAACCGTACGCGGGTGTTCTCATTCACACAGAAGCTAAGATTCTTGTCTTTAGATTCTTAATCTATTCTTCTCACTATCCTAGATGATTATTGTCCAACTAGAGGCCCAGTGCACAAAATTTGTGCACAGGTAGGGCCCATAGTGGCTGCCGACTACTGGCTGCCAGTTGAGGCCTCCTTTCCCTGGCTGCTGCCTACCTTCTGGGGCCTTCCTTCATTCCACGCTGCTCCCTGGTGGTGAGCACACATCATAGCGAGTGATCGAACTCCTGGTCTCCTGGTCGAACTCTCAAGGGGTCACTTGTGTGTTAGGCTTTTATATAGATAGATAGATAGATAGATAGATAGATAGATGTTGAGTATTCTGTCTTTTTCCACTGAAACCTGATTTCCTCTGTATGAATGACACAGGAAGGGCCATCTTTTAGACTCTTCTGTTCTCCCACCTCCAACCCCATCACAAAACCCAGATCATAGTTTGATCATAAGCAAGTGCCCAGTGAATAACACTTCCAACTGTTTGGAAATCATTCATTCCGTTTCTATCAGTGGTTCATACAGAGATGACTTCCCTTTATATTTTGTTCGGGAGATGAGACGGAGAAAGATGAGAACTAGAAATATAGGGGGAAAGAAAAAGAAAGAAGAGAGAGAAAGGGATGGAGAGGAGAGAAGTGAAAGAAGTGAGGAAGAAAGAGAAGCACAAGGGAGGGAGGAGGCAGAGAAGCATTGCTGTCTCCCACTGCCAAAACCATCACAGCCCCTTCAGGAAGCAGGTCTGCAGGAACCAAGACAAGTGCGCCAAGGTTATGGCTAATAATTGATGTTTTTTTGTGGGGCAAAAGGGAAGGGAGGGGTTGAAGATGAAAGAAGTCAGAAGAGGGACGGGAAAGTTTTCAGGGTCACAGGATACATTTATCAGAAGCTTTTAAAGAAGTGTTTAAGAGCAGCTAAGCGGTTGCTATGGAAATAGGTAAAAGCTAATCCATTATCTGCAACCTCTGGATGCCACTAGCTTGCTGCTGGGGGGCATTCTTCTTTTTATTATTTTTTTTCTTTTTTTTTTTCCTCCCTGCAATTTTTTTTTCTTCTATCTAAACGCAACCCTGGAATTATGAGAAACAAATTAATGAAAGCGGACATAAAGGGACTTCAACTCCTTCAAAGATTATATAAACCCACGAGGGAACCTTCACCCCACGTGTCAACTCATAAACGAAGAGATTATTTCAAGAAGATAAGATGGAGAGAAAACAACAATATGTGGACACCTGGAGGGATAAACGCCCGGTTCGTCCCGCAGCCCCTCGGGGACCCGGCTGTCTCTCTGAAGTTGGTGCTAAAACCCCATAAGGTAGCGCACGTCCCCCGGTTTCAGGCCACGTGTGACCCTCACTCGGAGGCATTTAAGAGGCTTTGAAGCTTCAAGAAAAGAAATGATGGAAGCCATTTTACAAATATCCCTCCCGACATAGGAAAGCTGAGATTTAGCTACAGGCGACTCTGAAACCAATTTATGTAAAGCTGATACCATTTCCCACAAATATAAATGTCGGAAATATAGGTTTGAATCAATTGATGTTTTATATGTGCATATTTGTAGGAAGTGTTAAAGAGGTTAACGATACCAGTGCTGTAATGATGCCATAACAGTCCCTTCTGCAGTCTTACCTCTGTTCTCCCACCTCCAATTCCATCACAAAACCCAGGTCATAGTTTGATCGTAAGCAAGTGCCCAGTGAATGATACTTCCAACTGTTTTTTCCCGCATATAAGACGACTGGGTGTATAGAACGACCCCCATCTTTTCCAGTTAAAATACAGAGTTTGTGTACCGTAGCCTATGACACAAAATCTCTACCATGACTTGGGAAAACTGTGAGTTCATACAGACAACTTTCTGAACGTGATTATCTCTTTTTTTTTTTCTATCTGATTATCATGTTACAGTCTCACAATAGGATCAATTTCTTAGTCATTATTAAAAATCAAAATTTGCCAAAACAGGTTTGGCTCAGTGAATAGAGAGTTGGTCTGCGGACTGGAAGGTTCCAGGTTTGATTCCGGTCGAGGGCATGTATCTTGGTTGCGGGCACATCCCCAGTGGGGGACATGCAAGAGGCAGCTGAGCAATGTTTCTCTCTCATCCATGTTTCTAACTCTCTATCCCTCTCCCTTCATCTCTGTGGAAAATCAATAAAATATACATTTAAAAAAAGAAAAATCAAAATCTATACCTCCTCCTACACCAGTACCTGATCATTTATGTGTATCTCTGAAGCATAGAAATTTAGTCTCCTCCTGACTTAATTCCAATAGCCAATTAGGTCACTACACCTGGCAATATCCATGGTCTGAAATGACTTGTATTTCTCCATTCTTCCTCATTTCCTTTACCAGGACCTTAATTAGAGTTCTTATCAGTTCTTACCTGAACCTGAACTTCCCAAGGCCCTCCTCAATGCTTGGCTTGATTGGTTCCCTCTATTCCAACATCCATACAGTTGAGTTGCAGTGTTTCTAAAATGCAAACCTGACCACTGGGTCAGCTTCATAAAATCCTTAACTGGCTTCTTCTCTCCTCCATAATGCTTTCCATGATGGACACCTCACCCTCTCACCCTTGCCTACTTCCGCAGACTCATCAGCTGCTTCACTCCTACCGTATTTTCCCGCATATAAGACGACGGGGCGTATAAGACGACCCCCAACTTTCCCAGTGAAAATACAGAGTTTGGGATAGACTCGCCCTGTAAGATGACACCTAGTGTATAAGACGACCCCTGACTTTTGAGAAGATTTTCCTGGGTTAAAAAGTCATCTGATACACTAGAAAATATGGTACAGGCATCCTGGGTCTGAAGAGGAGAGGCACTGGCATCCTTGCTAGATATGAGTTCCTTGGTGGCAAGAGCTGGATTCTGTTTCCGGGTCTCTTCGAGGCCTGCGACGGTGCCTGACAAACAATCCCTTAATAAATGCACGCTGATCCCCAGGAGTGGGAATTCATTCCCTCACTGGGCTACCAGAAACCAGCAGCCAGCTCCTGCTCCACACCACTGTGAAAATTATTCCAGTTCAAGGCTTTGCTACCGAGGCAACGCCTGCTTTGCTTAATCAGTGCTCTGCGTTTAAATTCTGAGTCACGAGCTCCCTGAGAAAGAGACAGAAACACTAACTCAATGACCAGTGACAGCATGGGCGAGCAAGGCCGTGGGCAGCCGGATGAATGTACTGACATTGAAACTTAGCGCAAATTATGATCCATCTCACAGCAGTTTCCCTAACAAATTGCCATCGCCGGCTGGGAAGCTACCAGTCCCGGGCCCACGCGGCCGTGTCCCGGGCAGATCTGAGAAACACATCTTAACAAGGGTCACTCTGGCATTAGACGAAACTGACGGCCGGCAGGGCGAAGAGAGTGCATGAATTGCTTCTCCCCAGTCCTGTGGGATCTGGAAGTTGTGACTGGAGAGAGCCGGGGAGGAACACAGTTGGGTGATGATGCGGGCTTTTGTTTGAGAACAGATGATTAGCCGTCTAAAATGAGGACCGCGCGACACGGGCCCCTCTGTGCAGAACTGGAAATGGAAAGGGACATTTTCAGGCCTGGTCCGTAATTACTGAGCGCACCCACAGAAACGATGGGTAAGGGAAGTGGGGGTACCGAGACCTTCTGGGAAGTAAAATGTTTGGGAGAAGAGAAAGGCTGGTGTGGGAAAGAAAAAGCCGAGGAAGGACCCAGGACAGTGATTTTGTGGGAGTCCAGGTGCTACAAGAGAGTGGTCTCTATCTGTGTGCGATGGAGAGGGACTCTGTGGGCCAAACTGAGGAATGAATAGTCCAGAACAACCAGCAGCAAGCTCTGGTTAGGACTAGAAAATGCAACGGGAATTGATGGTGAAAACCAGAATTCCATGTCCCCACTGTATCTGATTTATATAGAGATCACTTTCAAGATCCTCATCTCTGTTTAAGAGCCCAATGTGCTTGGGGACATAATCAGGGAGGAATAATGAGGGGACGTGAGGAAGGGAAAAGCAGGGTCTATAGAGCAGACACTTCGCATTCGGAGGAGGCCCAGTAGGAAGCTAGCCACGCAGCCGTGGTGCTGTCTAGACTACCTGTGGGTTGGGGTTCTCATTTCACCTACGGCTACTCATTTGACTCAGGCTGAGCACATTGAAACACATAGGCTGACGCTAAAACCGGAAACTGGCAAGTCAGCCATGGCATCCTCAGCGGTGGCCTCAGACACCGGAAATGCCCTCGTGCACACACTGAGCCCCGGAAGCGGAAACAGAGGTCAGATAACAAGCTGATGGGAAGAGCACCCTGAGAGTCGTGTTCTAGGATGTGTCCACACTGCTCGTTCTCACTAGCGTGCAGAGAGTGCCTATCTTTCCTTCTCAGGGGCAAACAGCCCTCTTTTTCTTTTCTTTAAAATATATTTTATTGATTTTTTACAGAGAGTAAGAGAGAGGGATAGAAAGTCAGAAACATTGATGAGAGAGAGACATCAATCAGCTGCCTCCTGCATACCCCACACTGGAGATGTGCCCGCAAGCAAGGTACATGCCCCCGACCGGAATCGAACCTGAGACCTTTCACTCCACAAGCCGACGCTCTATCCACTGAGCCAAACCGGTCTCGGCAGCCCTCTTTTTCTTGCATGTGACTACGTTTTCCCCATTCACTAAGATGCATGACTACATACATTGTTATTTAAAAGCATGATACCACTTTGAGACACACCGTCATTACCCCCATTCTAGAGATGGGACTTCATGCAGACAGTCCAGGGCACAATGAGGTCTTAAAGCCAGGAAGTCTGACCTCCGAGTGTTTGCTTGTTAGCACTCTGTTGTGCTGGGAGACAGCATCACGCAGCGGGGCTGAGAGGTTAGAGAACCCGTGTTAAATCTGGAGCTCGAAGTGTCAATGAGGAGTGTGTGCGCGCACGGGGGTGTGACAGGGAGGTGCCACACTCACCCCCCGCTGCCTCTGAGCTAGGCTTCGGCTCTTTCAGAATTGATCTTCTCCTTGGGAGAAACTGCTTAATGGCTAACGGATTTCCCACTGGCGTGATGGACATGCTTAGAACTAGATAGAGACGGTGGAGACTCAATGTGCTGAATGCACTAAATGCCACGGAGTTGCTCACTTTAAATGCTGAGTTCTATGCTCTGAAGATTTCATCTCAATAAATGATTGTTTCGAGAACTGACCTTCTCCCAAATCCTTCCACTTGATTAAAGAGTTTTACTTCTAATGCCCAGGTATCCCTATGAATGCAATCTCTGGAAAGCATTCTTACATGTTTATTTTGAAGCATTGAAATACTATTGCTAGCTTTTGCATTATGAGACGATTTACTGATTTGCAGAGTATGAATAGGTGCCATCTGTTTTGGGAGGAAGTTGGAAGTTGGAAAGATATTGCAGAATTTACCTCCAAAAAGCCAACTGCAACCGAAAGCACTGCCACTTCCGGATAGCAATGGCCTTGGTGGCCGCTGTAGATGACCACACTGTGCTCAAGTACTACGTCTAAAGAGGGAGGTTGACAACATCAAGATCTTGAGGAACATCAACCATTGAACTTTTCTACAAATGAGAAAACGGAGGCTAAGAATGTGTAGACACTTGGCCGAAGTGAAACAGAAAGATGGGAAAGTTTCAGGTTGTTACCAGATCACCCGCCTGAATTCTACCCCAGGCTGTCTCAACCTGACTGACCACAGCACTGCCCAGGCCCTTGGGTCTAAGCAATAACATCTGCAAGAGTCCGGATGCCCTTCCTCTCCCCCTGTAATTAAGTGAATCTCCTCTATGACACAGCCCTTGCTGCCTTGGTCCCTGGGTGTCCAGATGGCCAAGAGCTTCTCACATACACAGGGGAGGCCCCAGCGATGACAGGTGCCCCGAGTTTGCTTTTGCGTCACCTCGTCAGGATGGACATGTTTTGATGATTCTTACAAGAATATCTCTTGGCATGCAGAGCCCTAACCTCTTATTTCTTCTGAATCTCTCCGCGGTTATTTTCTATGCAAGGAAGGCCGACTAAAGATTGTACACTGATGGATTTCAGGAGCACAGTATATACTGATTACACTACAGAAATCTTATTGTTCTCCCCAAGTTTTTCTTATGAGTGTGACAGGCACTTAGAAAGTAGGCTCCCTAATTGATGAGAGGCGCCGTAGGAGGTCGGCAAACTGTGGCTCTGTTGACTAATGAATTTGTCGACCACTGTCCTAAGGGATTCCCTCCTCTACCTCCATGGTGTGCATGCTTGTATATATGATGAATTCCATGATTCTAGTCTCTGTGGCTGTATGTGCTGGGTTATTCATGCTAGACAAGCTCACTAGGTTTTACAGTCCTGGTGACTCGACAAAGTCAGTGGACTATAGTAGACAAACAACATATAACTCAAGAGACAAAAGATTGATATTGCACTCCTGACTACTTATTAATAGGGTCCTGGTCATACCAATTGATACTGTAGAAGTTCTATTTTTCCATCTGTGAAATGGGAATGATGACTGCAAATCTCACCATGGCATGTTGTGGTGGGAGTTCAACAAGAACTTAGAGTGAAGGGGACCATGCTGTCACATCTGTTTGTTATATTATATATTAACAATATGCCCAAACTTGAACTAATGATAATCAGAACGTAGTCCAGGCTACGTGGCCAGTTGGTTGGAGCACTGCTCTGCACACCAAAAAGGTTCAATTCTTGGTCAGGGCACGTGCCTAGGTTGTGGGTTCAGTCCTGGTCAGGGCATGTGTGGGAGGCAACTGATGGATGTTTCTCTCTCACATCAATGTTTCTCTCTCTCTCCCTTCTTCTCTCTCTCCAATCAATAAAATGTGTGCTCAGGTAGGGATTACAAAAAAAGAATCAGGAACTAAAAGGGTTATTTAGGCATCTACTGCTAAATTTTTTCTATCTCAGAGGCCTGTGTACGATATCTTCTCTTTTACTTACCACGTCACACTTCAACTCAAGCATCCTTTTTCTCCACGAGGTCAGAGGTCAGTATTTGCATAACAGTCATGCTTACACTCAACCTCTGAACTCCAGCTCTCTGGTTCACATGTGCCTTTGAAGTCTTCTGGTGACTTCTCAGCACTCCCCACAGTGGGAAAAGCTCTGGCTATTCATCACATTTGAATGTTAATGTAGGAAGCATGTACACTATCTCTCATCTCCACATCTGACCTTCTCCCAACCCTTAGCTCTTGCATGAGTCCAGTCACCTTATAGGAACCAACATGACTGGTTTCTACTCACAAATGCCTGTATTGGCTGTGACTTTGCTCAGGTCCTCACCTTGGCTGAACCATGGCCAGACTTGTCATTGATTACTGGACAGTAGAATGCTCTCATGCCCCCATTCCCACCTCATGGCTCTCGATTAACGTTTTCCAGTCATACAACACGTTCTCATTGCATTTTACTTTCTAGATATGTTTTTTAAAAAAGCATGATACTTTCCACTTTTATTCCTTTTTGTCACATTGCCAAGTCATGTTTGACTACGATGTCCCCTCTATATGCTAAGCTGCCAATATTTACCAATAAATATTAGGCACTGTAAGAGGTAGAGCAGAAGAACGAAGATAGATGTATCTAATTTGGAGCAATAAAAGTTAAAAAAAAAAAAGCTTTTCTTTTTCTGGGTCTAATCCTTTGATGACAAAATCAGGTGAAAATTCAGACAAAACCATTTTTAATGTATAATTAAGGAAACCGAAGTTGTCTAATGCAGGGTTTGACATTTGAATCAGCTTGTTTCTGTGAGCACAGCAGAGACAGGAAAGGTGTGTGAACACTTAGTTGATATCACCTCTATTCCCTCAGTGTAGCTCTTTTTGTAAGTGTTTTGCCCCGAATCACCCTAATAGTACACAAAGGGAGGGAGACAGCGAGAAAAAATGCTCCTCATTAATAGACTAACTCGTTGGGTTAACACGTTTCGAATGATCACAGAGATCAAAGCTACAGTTCCTTGGGAAGGTGTGAATTGTCACAAAGGAGTTACTCGACTTAAGTCAGCCATTTTGGAGAGCGTTTTTTTTCCAGGCATTATAATAATGTTGGGGGAAACAACAGTGAGAAAGGCAGCCAACTCAGAGCTCGTGTGCTCCTGCGCAATAAATACGCGCTGTGTTCTCCTTCCCTGTTTATTGCTGGCTAAGGTGTTCTGACAGTTTGAAACAGGTGCAGGGGAAGCTTAGTGAAGGGAAACCCAGCCAGGCTTGGAACATCAGGGGGAGATCTCCTGAAAATAAAAGGATGTCTAGCCGAGACCGGTTTGGCTCAGTGGATAGAGCGTCAGCCTGCGGACTGAAAGGTCCCAGGTTCGATTCCAGTCGGGGGCATGTACCTTGCTTGCGGGCACATCTCCACAGTGGGGTGTGCAGGAGGCGGCTGATCGATGTTTCTCTCTCATCGATGTTTCTGACTTTCAATCTCTCTCCCTTCCTCTCTGTTAAAAATCAATAAAATATATTTAAAAAAAAAGGATGTCTAAGTCAAATGCCAAAATAAGTAGCTGCGACTCGTATGAAAGTGGGTTTGAGAGGAAGGACATGGAAGAGGACCGCACCGAAGGTAGAGAGACCAGCATATGCAAATCCAGAGGAAAAGAGGAGCATGGTTCATACGGTAACTCTGCCAGGTAACGTTTTTAGGGAATGACTGCTGGACAAGATTAAGCAAAAAGAACATTTATATAAGGATACAGGCTCACATCCCAGGTCCTCAGGCCAGAGGTAGAGTGGCCTCTGGATTGAGGTTGGACCAGAGATGAGAGTCCATGAGGGACCCAAGAAGTCCTCTGTTTCACCATCTCCTTCCTCTGCTCTCGCCGCATGTACCATCCTGGCGTTGGACATGACAGGGAACATGGTTTTATGTTGGTCATATATGTATGATTCACAGGCAGAAGGCTGGGCTAATACTGGTAGCGGTATAATTTTTAAAAAGTAGAGGAAAGTAACTCAGCAGCTAACGTAGCACAGGGGAATGAAGCCCTGGAGAGAATAAAGGAGAGGCACATTCTTTATTTCTTCCTACTCAATCTCTTTCTTTCTCTCTCTCCTTTTGATTATTGTGTGTGTGTGTGTGTGTGTGTGTGTGTGTGTAGGGTGTGTGTGTTTTCTATTCATCACTGAAATGTACTGCATAGGTGTATGAATGCCGAGAGATATGGATGAATTAAAAATAAAGCATTAATTAGTAATTTTATTGCCAGGAATTGACCCTCAGAATACAATCGGTGACATGGATAAGTTCCTTGTATACAGTCGTTCCCTGTCATGTTATTCATAGGAGAAAACAAAAAACAACAAACTAAAAGCAATCTATATGTCCAGTGTTTACGGACTGGTTAAGTAAGTCATTTTCAAATAATACAGAATACTCTCCAGCTGTGCTGACTTAAGTAGCATCACCTCCAAATTCATGCCCATCCCTGAACCTCAGTACATCCCCTTGTTCGGAAAGAGTCTTTGCAGTGACACTGATTCTGGATTAGAGTGGGTATTAATGCAATGACTTGATGGCCTTATGATCAAAGGGACAGTGTGACAGGGACACACTCAGAGGGAAAACTACCATGGGAAGACAGATGAAGAGACTGGAGAGAGGCACTCTAAGCCAGAGGACTCCAAGGATGGGGAGAGCAGGAGAGATTCTTTCCTTGAGTCTTAAAGAGAGCACGGCCCTGCCAACACCTGATGGATTTCAGACTTCAAGCCTCGAGAACTTTGAGAGAACAGATACTGGGTGTTCAAGCTTCAAAGCTGCAGCCTCACCTGGCAGGAGACACAGGGGTGCACTCTGGGGTGTCTTTTATACGGGCATTCAATACTTCTAAGAGGCCCCGCTCCTTAATCTTATTACACTGGGGACTTGGTTTCAACATACAAGTTTGAGGGAGGCATGAATATTCAGAATATAGCATAAAGATGAGTAGAACATCATAAAAGCTACCAGAGAGAAAAGTTAGAAGTTAGATACCCAGGAAAGAAATGGCGGTGAGCAGATTTCCTAGTGGCAGCGGCAGATACAAGAAAATGGGCTAGTGCCATGCAGGCTGAGAAGAGAATTGTTGATGGCCAATTAACAATGATGCATTGCGCTTTAGTATCATGAGAGAGAGAGAGAGAGAGAGAGAGAGAGAGAGAGAGAGAGAGAGAGGCAAAAATCAATTTAAAACATAAAAGCTATGATAGCTTTTAGCACCCTGAGATCTTGGTCTTAAAGGGTAAAGTCAGTGAAAACACGACAACCAAATAATGAATCCAGAAGAAAGGAATGGGATGTAAGCAAAGTTGAAAAAAGAAATCATTAAAACATAGACAAGTCAAAAGGGGGCATCTGTAATACTTTCAAATATAAAGATAAATTTTTAAAATAATAGGAGGAGAATTATCTTTTTTTTAAACTTTGCAAATTAGTAGAAAGTAAAAGAAGGAAGCAAGGAAAATAACCACAAATGGGAAATAGGTAATGAGTTTCGTGGATGGTGTTTATTTAAGAGTTGTAAAACATACTAAAAGGGTTGAAGAAATGGGATTGGGTATGGAATAGAAGTTTTAATGAGAATACCATTTTTTTTAGAATCGTCTTTTTCTAGAAAATGTAGGTTGCTTATATTAGAAAGGGGTTAAGCAAAATGTTAATCATTGTCAGTTCTGATATTGGGATTAAAGTTTTCGATTTAATGTTGTAGACTTTTAAGTCTCTCAAAATAAAATAATAAGGCTTCAAATAAAGTTTACAGACCAGTGTGACTGCAATCCCGCTGGTTCTGTGTGTCCCCGTCACACACATAAACACAGCAAATCGGAAATACACGTGAAATCAAACTCTACCAGCAACACCCCCATGGCCCAGCACAGGAAATACAGCCACAGCAATGACTGTTCTACAAAGAGGGGGCAGACACCCCCAGATTGCTACATGTTGAGTCCTTTTAGTCCCTTTGAAAAATGGGTGATTATGTCAAGGAGTTGGAGGAGAAGTGAGTTTCTCCCTCGCGAAACCATCGGCTGGTCCTATGGTGAGATTTGAGTAAGTGCCATGTCTGCTGTTCACAGTGCAAGCAGTTAATTTTTATTTTTATTTTTTAATTAATGTATCACATGTGTACATATCTTCCCATTGCCCCCTCCCACTCCCTTGTATACCCTAGCCCTACCCCCCCCCCAGTGTCTTGTGTCCATTGGTTGGTTATGCTTATATTCACGCATACAAGTCCTTCAGTTAATCTTTAATCTACCCCACCTCTCCTTAACCTTCCCACCGTAATTCGACAGTCTGTTTGATGCTTTACTGCCTCTGTTTCTATCCTTTTGTTCTTCAGTTTATAATGTTCTTTACTATCCATAAATGAGTGAGATCATGTGGTATTTTTCTTTCACTGACTGGCTTATGTAAGTGGCCACACGGACCGCTTAGTAAACCGGATCCACAGTCAGACCATGAGAGAGTCTTTTTAATCCTCTCTCTTTCCCAAAGTTTTGAGTTTAAGCCGTGACCATCTGGTCCACACCTGGACTCTTAGGAAAGAGCATCCTTTAGTGAGTTGCCCTGTTCAGGTGACACTCTCAGGTGATCATCAAACAGGCCATCTCCCTCACAGTCTGGCATCTCACTCTGTCCCCAGAAGCCTGTGTAAAAGACACATTGGAAAGATGAATGTGTGACTCAACAATGATGCTAAACAGTGGATCTTGCCTTGCATTTGTCCTAGGCATGCGTGGATGCCCCTTGCACTTGAACTCTTGGGCTTTGCACAATAGGCTTTCATTTATGAATGCCCAGCGCACTTAGCTTGCACCGTGCCGTCCCCTATGTATGTTTACAAGTGCAATTAGAGGATCTCATTTTCCAAATCGAGTCTGCCCGGCTCAAAACTATAGCCTTCAACCAATTCTCGGAGTGTACAGATCATATTCTAAAAGAGAGGAAAAAAAAAAAAAACACGCCACACAACTCATTGTACCAAGAGCCGGAAGGAAAACAATAGCAGTAAATTCTACTAGAGGCAGAATAGAATGTTCCATATCCATCACTAAGCAAGAAATTGAAAAGTAAAAAAAAAAAAAAAAAAGAGTGAAAAAAAATAAAAATAAAACCCCTCACGAACTCCCGATTCATCTTTCAGTCCTAATGGTAACTGGTCTGTATTTCTGGAGCGTCGTCACAAAAAGCTTTTGTCCACTACTTGTATTCATTTGCGGCATAACGGTTCCCAAGCCCTGGTAATGTATAAGCCCGTCCTTGCCGAACGGAACGCATTAAACAGTTCACTAGGCTTACAATGGTTCGGAATGTTAAGAATAAGATTGCAGCGGGGGCTCTGCCCGTCTTGGTGCCGGAGCCATGCAGATGATTTTTGAATAAAGAAAATAGCAGTGTTCGCCTGAGCTTGCTAACAACACCCGGTGACACATGCTGCTGTACGCCACGCCGACTCTATCTCCGAGCGCCCATTAGGGAGCGTTATCATAGGCGATGTTACATATTCAGGAACTGACAACAATTGATGCCTGGCTGGCGAAAAGCAAGATAGCGGAGTCGCACTTGGGTTTTACCCCGTGGAAAGCGCTGCGGGCTCATTCCCGCTCCTCTCGGAATTAGCACGCGCCCTCCTCCCCCCCGCACCTCCTCCGCCCAACCACAAATTCTAAGAAACACAATCATCTGCTTATTGCAAAAAGGAAGAGGAGCAAACCTAAAATGTACCCTGATGTCATCTCTGCCATGTCTCAGGGGAAGATGGTAAACCGGAACACGGGACTCTCTGTGAAGCAGGCAGACGTGGTCACCTGAAGTGCTAGTCACAGTGCCACGGGGGCCACCGAGGTGTCAAGTGGTCTATGTGCCTATCTTTGCTGATCAGTGGCCTCTGTGCGCTTCCTACGGTGTGAAAAGGACTTTGGTTTCTCCCGGGAAGAGTGTTTACCTTCAACCACCAACTACACATGGACATAGCTCTCTGACGTGGGGTTGAGTGGCAAGGTGGCAGGCAAGTTCAAGTGTGTGTGTGTGTGTGTGTGTGTGTGTGTGTGTACAGATCTTGTGCAAAGCCCAAGAATTCAAGCGCAAGGAGCATCCACGTGTGCCTAGGACAAATGTGTGTGTGTGTGTGTGTGTGTGTGTGTGTGTACAGATCTTGTGCAAAGCCCAAGAGTTCAAGCGCAAGGAGCATCCACGCATGCCTAGGACAAATGTGTGTGTGTGTGTGTGTGTGAAGAGAGAGAGAGCCCTAACCAGCTTAGCTCAGTGGATAGCGTGTCAGCCTGCAGACTGAAGGGTCCCGGGTTCGATTCCGGCCCAGGGCACATGCCTGGGTTGAGGGCCTCGATCCCCAGTTGGGGGAATGCAGGAGGCAGCCGATCAAGGATTCTCTCTCATCATTGACGTTTCTATCTCTCTCTCCTTCTCCCTTCCTCTCTGAAATCAATAAAGAAATATATTTAAAGAGAGAGAGCGAGAGAGCAAGCATGTGGGTAGATCAGGTGTCACTGTCAGCCACAGGGGTGATAAGTAAGTTCTGGGCAATGAGCTATAGAACGGGAACTGTCTGCAAACACCAGGCCAAAACCCTTTTACCGAGAGCCCTTGGGAGGCCAGCGGCCTCGCGTGCCAAGGGTCTCGAGGAGGCAGCCTCCTCTTGCTCCCGGAGCAGGCCGGGCGCTGAAGAAGACATTTCCGCTCGCCCTATTAAGAGCTCTGGCCCGGCGCGGTGGCACCTGAGGACGGGCTGTTCCGGGGAAGGCGATCAAGCCCTGATAGACGGGGAGCCGCGCGGAA
The DNA here is from genome assembly GCA_004026805.1 of Lasiurus borealis. Lineage (NCBI taxonomy): Eukaryota > Metazoa > Chordata > Mammalia > Chiroptera > Vespertilionidae > Lasiurus > Lasiurus borealis. Next base: position 26,773 of record PVJN01008718.1, read on the forward strand.
GACGGACTTGCATCTCCGCCGCCTAATGGGCCCAGCGAGGCAGTAAATTTCCCGGCAACTTGACACATTAATATAGAAGTACAGTCTGTTATATCAGAGGGAGATTGTCTCGGTCCTTAAGGGAAAGCCAGCAATCCGAAAATGAAAAGTGGGCACGGGTGGCTGCTGAGAAATGTAGTTAACACGCAGGGCTGAGGCTGCGAGCTGCCCCCCATTCCTGGACGGAGTTCCTGTCAAGGGCGGACTTCTGTCCTCCTGGGGCCACACGGCAGGGACAGCCGCACCTCCTGGCCTGTGCAGCCAGGGGGAGGTGGGTGGGGGGGCGGGGAGTCCCAACACAGGGGTTCTTCTTATTCATCCTTTGGGGTTTTGTGGCTCTACCTTTGGGGCTGTGCTTTCCCTGCAGCCTTTGTCTTTTTCTAGCTGCTGGGAGCACATCATGGTCTGACTCCCTAGAAAATAACGTGAGTACCACTAATGGGGAGACGGCCTGGTACATACAGGATGCCCATGCGATGAAATGTGAGGACTGTTATCTTGCTCATCGTCAAGACCAAATAGAAAAATAAAAAAATAAAAAAATTGGGCCTTGCCAGGATGGCTCAGTGGTTGAGCATCGACCTCTGAACCAGGAGGTCAAGGTTCAATTCCTGGTCAGGGCACATGCCCAGGTTGTAGGCTTCATCCCCAGAAAGGGGTGTGCAGGGGGCAGCCTATGGATGATTCTCTCTCATTATTCATGTTTCTATCTCTCTCCCCTTCTCCCTTTCTCTCTGAAACCAATAATTTTTTTTTTTCAAAAAAGAAGAACAAAACCACAGTGGATATTCATGTTTAATGTTCAATGAAAATGGAGACCGTAACACCCTCTGAAAAAATGGAAAAACCACAGATTCTAGTGCTCAGAAGTGGAAAGTAATATGCGAGGATGAAATCAGTTATGTTAGAAGAAAGACTGTGTTTTTTATTTTCATTTTGTAAATTTGCTTTGCAGTAACCTTGCCCTCCAAAGGCATATGTATTTTAATAAGCCATAGCCAAAGGAGCTAACTCAACTTATTAGCATGTTTTTGCCTTTCTTGTTTAGTCATTGTCTAACACTAATATTTTTAGCACGTGCACCATATTTTCTCCCAAAGCTAAAGCCACACGCTACAACCAGAGAGGGAAGGTCCTTATGATCACACACATGTTTCAGTCCCTTTCACTGTGTTAATTTACTCACTTCTCAGGGTCTTTAGAAATATGCCCGGTTCTGGTGTAACATAGTGTTCATTTAACCAAATCAATACACCCGGGCCTAGCAGGAAAAGTGGGGGCTCCATGGGGGAACCTTTCCATCACTGTGCTTTATTTTGTTTTAGTTTCAAATGATGCTTTCACACATACTTAAGACAAAGGGAAGCTTTGACTGAGTAAACCAGCAGGTGAGAATCCGGGGTGCTCTTCACCAGCCTTGGGAGAGGCCCTGGATGGACAGCATATTTGGGGTGATCTTTCCCGTCTCCAAAAGAAAACTCCTTGCCTCAGGGTGCCTTGTCCACGTGCATAAAAATTGTGTTCCTCACACCAAGAATTAAACATTGTTTTCTATGAATATTTACACAGCGAAGCACCAACTGCTTAGTCACATGGTTGTGGAGCTAATTATTATTATTATTTTTTTATTTCTGATGAATACTCATCTATGGTTTAATGTCAAAAATAGTCAAGAAAAAAAAAAGGCAAGCAGAAGTAGGATTAAACAAATCAACTCTGTTAACCATATCCCATCCCTTTCATTTACCTGCGCTTTTAGTCCAACTAAATGCAAAGGATTTTATCAAGTTATAAAGATCGTGGCTCACCCCACTCCTGTCCTCTGGATTATTGATGAGTATTCATGAAGTTACATCCAACTGGATCTCACCTATTTTCAAAAGTCCATTGTTTCTGAGGGTCCCCAATGGCTCAGCATGGGGGGTAGGACAGAACACTGAAGCAGAGAAGGGAATAGAAGCTCCAAAGGGGCGTGGCATTAGGAAGGTTGAGAACCACTAGGTCCTTCAGACACAGCAAGTTGTAAGGTTGGAAGCCCCAACCGTGATCCATCGTAAGACCAGGCACAGGCGGGGCCACCCCCACAGTCAGGAAGCCCCCAGTCACAAGGGATCCACCAGTGTCACAACTGCCTGTCCCTCAGTTCACACAGCTGATGCTGAGGACCCAGGAGGAGAAATGAGCGTCTGACTCAGATGCTTGGATGTTTTACAGTGGTACCTCGAGATACGAGTTTAATTCGTTCCGTAACCTTGAGGCGTGGGAAACTATGAGACGCTCGAGTCGCGGTAAACTGGTGGGTCTTGTGCAGCCGGCCGATCCGCGCCATGACTCCTATCTCAAATGTTGCTCGTATCTCAAAGCAAAAATCACTCGTATCTCATAAATCTTGTATGTTAGGGCACTCGTATCTCGAGGTACCACTGTATTTTGGTTTCCATCTTCCATAACGAGAACCAGAACAGTCACCGTGCTTCAGTGCCCATGTTTACCAGACAATGAGTTAAAGGTGTTACATGCGTTCTCACATGTGGACCTGCCAACAACCCTCAAGCCAGGTAAAATGCATGCTTTGCAGGTGCAGGGAAATTAGGAGGCCGTGATAAAACCGGGTTTTCCTGAGTGCACATCAAATAGCAAGATGGCAGCTGCTTGGTTTCTGCTATCTTTGCACACGTGACCCCAGCACAAACCAAAGACCAGCTGGACAGTGGCCGAGGCCAGGGCACAGTCACTGTCCCCAAAGCAAGTGTTCCTTTTTGCACTTGGCTCCTGGGGTGCCCTTCCTCGGGGGGCCTCCTAGCCTCGGGTTTCCTGGGTAATTTATCGAACAGCTTGCTGAACACGAAGCACACTTTTCTTTAAAAAAAAAAAGATTTTTATAAAGTTTATAAGGCTACGGTAATTATCTTGACGCTTTCTGTGATTCTCCGGAAAAGCCAATATTTCCCAGAAACCGTTAGAAAAAACACACACAAACAACCACCTATTTAAAACCAATTTCCCTGAGATCACCGATTGCCTGTATTCCTCCTCCCGTCCCTCTCCTCGCCCATTCAGATTTGCACAAAGCGAGATTGTTGTTCAGTTGAAACCCATCTCTGCCTGCTAGTTATCCCCGATCTGAGGTTACATAATCTCCCGTCTGCGGGGCCATCATCATTTCCACGGCAACCCAAAGGGTGCGTCTGCCAAGGGGGAGGAAGCGGCGGGAGAGGCATTTTGGAGAAATGCAAGGCCTGGGGCCGGGCAGGTGCTCTTAATCCCGACGGGCGCGAGTCCAGATATAAAACCCTTTCTCTCTCGCGAGGTGGAGAAATGTATTTCATCTCCTCGGTGTTTCTTAAATTAAATGCCCAGAAGCCGCTACATCACTTGCAGAGCCAGAGCGGACCTGCACTTGGTATTTTTTTCTGTTTGACCTTTTTATAAACTCCCCTTCGCAAGATGAGGCGCCGGGTTCTCCAGGTTCTGAGAGAGGCCTGCTACATGGCATTGTGGCCCGATGATCTAATTGCGCGATTCGCAAGCTCGTTGCTCTGCGTGTTCATCCTCCACGGGGCTGGGAGCGGATGTCCTTACAGCCTGGGACCAACCGGTTCCTCTCCCTGGGCCTCAGTCTCCCCACATTCCGAATGGGAGCAGCGAGGACCACCCTTTTGTGGGCATCTCTGAGAAGCAAAGGCTTTAAAGCAGCGGTTCTCACCCTTCCTACTGCCGAGACCCTTTAAGACAGCTCCGCGTGGGGTGGTGACCCCCAACCATGAAATGATTTCCGTTGCTACTTCATCACTGTAATGTTGCTACTGTCATGAACTGTAATGTAAATATCTGATAGGCAGGATGTATTTTCATTGTCACAAATGGAACATAATTAAAGCATAGGGATTCATCACAAAAACAACATGTAATTACATACTGTGAAATATTTCTTTCTAATGACAAATAAGTGAAATTTTGTCTTGAATCGTGGTGTAGCATGGACAACAGTCTTCATATGACAACAGTAAACTGCATTGCTACACTTTGCTACACCGAGGAGCGGTGTGTTGGTTCCTAAGACCATGGGAAATAGGTGTTTTCTAATAGTCTTAGGTGACCCCTGTGAAAGGGTCTTTCGACCCCAAAGGGGTCGCGACCCACAGGTTGAGAACCGCTGCCTTAAAGGTATAAGATGCTCTCTACCCGCTGAGTGTTATTGTCCACATTATCAGAAAAATAAAAGAAACCTTTGTGTCCGCGTTGCCCAAAAAGGTTGGCGCAGGCGCTTCTCGCCGGGGACAGGTCTGTTCTCCTGTGTGTACGCAGACGGGGAGGAAGATGGATGGGCGCGCAGATGGATGCTGGGAGGTGCGGGGTAGAGCTGTGCGGAGCTCGGTGGCCTGGCAATCAACGGTGATGTACTCAGGTGGGAACAGGCAGCGAGAGGAGATGAACACTCGGAGGGGAAAAAAAAAATACAGATTCCGTTTCTGGGAGAGTGTCCTTAATAGTGAAAAATGGAGGGAGTAGAAATACGGAAAGTGCGTGTTACAGAGGCAGAGCTGCTTCCAAATTGAAAGCCACGCGAGGCGCAATATCAACTCATCAAGTGAAGTGGGAGCCGAGGCTCCCGCGACGCGGTGACTAAGGAGGGACCGTTCCCAGGGCAGCGGGAGCCAAGCTGCTTGCAATCGCCCGCTTTCCCTGGGGGCCCATCGGCTCAGACCTGTGGAGGCATCAGGAGGGATGGGGCAGCGTGTGGCTGCCGGGGTAGGGGGGGGGGGTGTCAGGCAGGGGAGGTGGCAAGCAGAGAGGGAGGTGGGGAGATGGAGGGAAGAAGCCACTCCCTGTGACCAGGGGCAATGGCTGTCTCTGGAGAGAAGACGGGGAAGTATGGGGACCCCTCACCCCTGACAGCAGGGACACAGAAGGTTGGGGCTTCACTGCTGACACTCTCGCTCCTGCCCTGGCCCAGGCCTTGCTTGTGGAGGCTCCGGTCGCCTGGGTAGAGATACGGGAGGCTCACTCTGCGGGTTGTGAAGGGCTGAACCCGCAGCAGAGTGTGGGACCTCCAGCTGTGTGAGTATCTCATCTGATCCAGGTCTTTCTTTCTTTCCTTCCTTCCTTCCTTCCTTCCTTCCTTCCTTCCTTCCTTCCTTCCTTTTTTTAAAAATATATTTTATTTATTTTTTACAGAGAAGAAGGGAGAGGGATAGAAAGTTAGAAACATCGATGGGAGAGAGACATCGATTAGCCGCCTCCTGCACGCCCCCCACTAGGGATGTGCCTGCAACCAGGATACATGCCCTGGAGCAGAATCGAACCTGGGACCTTTCAGTCCACAGACTGATGCTCTATCCACTGAGCCAAACCGGTTTCAGCTCACCCTCATCTTTCTAATTTGCTGCCCAGCCTGCATCCTTAGACCGGAGCTCCTTTTCTATGGCACAGGCACCTGCCACCATCACGTGGTGCCCCAGACCCAGCAGTGGTCCAGGGGTTTCAAGGACCACGCTCAGGCCAAACGACATCTCAAAGGGTTTCTGACAGAGCACGTGGCCCAAGGCCGCGGGACTGTGATGGGCCTGGCATAAGGGAAGCGCACCAAGTATCGGCTCATTTCGGCGTCTGTTGGTTCTTTTTTTTATATATATATTTTATTGATTTCTTACAGAGAGGAAGGAAGAGGGATAGAAAGTCAGAAACATCGATGAGAGAGAGACATTGATCAGCCGCCTTCTGCATGTCCCACACTGGAGATGTGCCCGCAAGCAAGGTACATGCCCCCGACCGGAATCGAACCTGGGACCTTTCAGTCCGCAGGCCTACGCTCTATCCACTGAGCCAAACCGGTCTCGGCGTCTGTTGGTTTTTGATGACCTGCACTGCCATGGGTGTCAGAGACACAGTGATCGATGAAACATAACCTTTCTCTTTGGCCACATAAGTCATTCATGACCTCTGAAGAGTCGGAGATCAACAAGGAGTGTGTGAAGAAAGAGATAGAATGCCACAACTTTAGCTGGTAATGGGCCAGCAGGACATGCCCGATGCCAGGTGGGACAGCGAGGGACAGCGAGGGACATCTCCAGAAAGAGCCAGTGGGAAGGGCAGTGGTGCCTCCCAAGGCCGAGTGAACAGCAAGCCCAGTGACTGTGCAGAGGGAAGGAGCTTGGGTTCCAGGACCAGGGAGAATCCGTGTGGCTGTGGGAAGCAGCCTTGGGGCAGAGTGACGATCAGATGGAGGAGGCAGGTACATGTCACTCAGTATCTTATAGACCTTGGCAGGGAGTTTGCATCTCAAAATATATATATATATAATTGATTTTTTTTTACAGAGAGAAAGGGACAGGAATAGAGAGCTAGAAACATCGATCAGCTGCCTCCTGCACGCCCCCTACTGGGGATGTGCCCACAACCAAGGTACATGCCCTTGACCAGAATCAAACCCAGAACCTTTCAGTCTGCAGGCTGACGCTCTATCCACTGAGCCAAACCAGTCAGGGCGGGAGTTCACATCTTATTTCAAATGTAATGAGACCATGTTCAAAGTCTGTAAAGAATGTGTCTTCATTTATTTCAGAAAGAAGAAGGGAGAGGGAGAGAGAGAGAAACATCAATGATGAGAGGCCATCATTCATCACGTGTCTCCTGTACACACTCCCCCCACTACTGGGCATTAAGCCTGCAACCTAGGCATGTCCTCTGACTGGGAAGTGAACCGTGACCTCCTGGTTCATAGGTTGATGCTCAACCACTGAGCTTCACCAGCCAGGCCATGTTCAAGGTTTTTATCTGCCAAGCGATGCAGCTTGGTTCATGTTTAAGGAAAATATGTGCTTGCAGAACTCATAAAGGCCTGGTGTGGAGTCTGGATGGGGGGGGGGGGTTAAGGAGAGGTCAACCAGAGACCACTTGAGGCCAAGGGAGAGGGCTTGTGAGAGCAGACATAGGGGAAGCGGAGGGACTCAAGGTGAAATTTAGAGGCACAACAATTGATTAGGACTTGACATTGGAGGTTGCAGAAGAGAATCAGATGATTCCTAGCATTCATGTAACAAAAAAATGAATGAATTATTTAATGAGGAGAACAACTAATTGCTGTATTAATGTTGCTTGTTCTCAAACCATGAAAAATCAATTCTCAGAGGAAGAGAGGTTTACAAGGCTAACAAAAAACATGACCGTGATAGTTAACATTTTCAGAGAATGCTAAGCAGTGTACAACTCTGTAAATCTACTGACTCATCCAATTTTCTCCTGATTACACAGAAGAAAGTTGTATGCCGCTCCAGTTGTGCCGTTTTTATTAATGCCACACATGTCCTAATGCAGGGAAGGGTGGTGCCCCATACCTGTGTTCTTAGCTAGGATTTAATATGTTTTATGTTGGACACAAAATGGCGTACTAAAAGAGACAATGGCCGAAACTGGTTTGGCTCAGGGGATAGAGCTTTGGGCTGCAGACTGAAAGGTCCCAGGTTTGATTTTGGTCAAGGGTGTGTACCTTGGTTGTGGGCACATCCCTGAGGGTTCCTGGACTGCAAGAGGGCACAGGCAGAACTGAGGGATCTTCCCCAGTCTCCCAAGTGTACGAATTTTGTGCACCAGGCCTCTCGTATATGTATAATCAGAGTTTTGATTCTAACTGGATGGATGGACTATTCTTGGGGGTTGGCCTTTCTCTGTGGCTCAGGAGCTCTGGTTGTGGTTTGGGGGAGGCTGGAAGGAGGGGCTGCATCAGGAAACAGGAGGGAGAAGAGGGGGAGAAGGAGGAGAGCATATTGAGGACAGGATCCAGGGAGAGGAGGGCTTTAAAAAAGTAAATTTAAAAATACAGCACGTTGTGCCAGTAAAAATATTGCCACAGAAAAATAGCAGTGAGATGGGATGAGACTCAGCAGCACATAATAAATGTGCCTCCATCCTGCTGCAGGAAATCTGCGCGCGAGTTATTAACAAGCAGATGGTGCTCGCTCACCTGTCTGTGTCACAGCCCTTTCCTTCATTCTTCTTCTTCTTTTTCTTTCTTTTTTTTTTTTTTCCTGCTGAATTGCACGTTTCCATTAATGAAAACTCTGAAGCTTCTGAAACCGATGTCAGCTCTGGGAGCTGCCTACAGACCAGCAACTGCAGCAAAGTGTGGGGGAGGAGATGGCGCATGAGCTTATGGCCTGGATCCGACAGAACTCTCCGAGTCCCATGGAATTAGGGCCTGGACATCCAGAGTAAAATTAAAATTTCCGGTCATGGCATTTAAAGCTCTGGGAGGAAATGAGCGCTAGCGCTGGGGCTGTGAAGGCTTTGGGCATCGAGAGACACAGCAGCCGAGACCGGTTTGGCTCAGTGGATAGAGCGTCGGCCTGCAGACTGAAAGGTCCCAGGTTCGATTCTGGTCGGGGTCATGTACCTTGCTTGTGGGCACATCTCCAGTAGAGGGCGTGCAGGAGGCGGCTGATCGATGTCTCTCTCTCTCGTGGATGTTTCTGTCTTTCTATCCGTCTCCCTTCCTCTCTGTGAAAAATCAATAAAACATATTAAAAAGAGAGAGAGAGAGAGAGAGAGAGAGAGAGATTGACAGCAGCAGGAGGGCCGGCCATCCAGGAGCCATGTCACATCCTCCTCCCTACCTCCGTTGCTGTCCCTCTCCCTTCCTCTCTGTAAAAAAAATCAATAAAATATATTTAAAAAAATAATAATTTGTATAGACGACATTGACTATTTATTGAGGCACCATCCTTTTGGCTAAATACAGAACGGAAGAAGGATCTACTCAAAGTGTTGGATAATGCACCTCAAATCAAAGAGAGAGAAAGAGCCAAAATCCCAGGTAGCCTGTGAGGTCTCACCTACGATTCCCTCCATTCTTTCAGCAACTTTCCCAGACACCCCGGCTTTAAAACAGCTTGATTTGGACTCATTACTCTTTCTTTTCATAACACGCCATATGCAAAGATATTTAATAACAGGGGCACGCTTCCTCATTGCTGGATATGAATAAAGCGCAAATAAAAGAGGAGAACATCAAGGCTTTGGGAAGAGCCTATATTTAACCTGTGGCTGAGAGCTTTCAAGATACGGCTCGTGTACATCCGTTTGCCGCACGACCATTTACGGGCTCCTACTGGCCTCTTATTCTTGATTCCTTCCTGCTAACAAACGTCAGAATAGCTCCAGACTTTATCAGCGCCAAGACAAAGGAAAGAAGAGCTCCCCTTCCAATCAGGGCTTTGAACCCCTAAATGCTCCGCGGTGAGTATTGACAATGACTGTGGAGATGAATGATTGAAACTGAGGCCAGAGAAGCAGGAGGCTTACATTGAGCAGCCACAATGGAGAAGGCGAGTCTGTGCAGGGAGGATGTGAAACAGGCCTCTCCACAGACCAGCGGGACGATCCCTGGTACAGAAGCTTCGAGATTACAGACCCACCGACCACAGAGAGCACATGTGGATAAAGCCACAAAGATATCAACAAAGAAAGCACAAGTGTGCTTCTCATGTATGCATGGCTGGGCTGTATTGAACATGTGACATATAGGAACTTAATGTGGCATCATGTGTTTTTATTTGTTCTTTTTGCGATTTATAAAATCTTTATGGAATGTATTGGGGTGGTATCGGTGAATTAGATCACAGATGGTTCATTTGAGTCAGCACAATTCTTTTATTCTACACTGGAGGCCCAGTGCATGACATTCGTGCACTGGCGGGGAAGGAGGAAGGGCTCTCACAGTCCAGGAGCCCTTGGGGGGATGTCTGACTGAGGGGTTAGGCCCACTTCTGGCTGAGTGGTGCTCCCCCTGTGGGAGCACACTGACCACCCGGGGGCAGCTCCTGCATTGATCATCTGCCCCTTGGTGGTCAGTGTGTGTCATAGCGATCAGTCATTCAGCTTTTTGGTCGATTTGCATATTAGCCTTTTATTATATAGGATAATTGCCAGGAGCACTTTTAATTTACTCGTCTCTACAGGGAATACCTTCTTGTTCCTTGACCACTGCTCTCTCTCTCTCTTTTCTTTTTAAAGAAAAAGCTTGAAGTTCATAACCTCCCTGGAGCTTACTCCAACAAGTCTCAATGCATTCGTAGTTTTTTTCCTTACTTATTCAACAGATATTAGGACACATATACAAGGTCCCAGGTGCCATGTGAGGGGCTTGGGGATGCAAGGATGAGAAGGTCCCCGCACAGTCTCCGCCCACATGGAGGGGCAGCCTGGCTCTCCTCCTTCCCTGCTCTGTGAGCAGCCTCTTTTCCTGCAATTTTCCTGCCTCTGCTCCTTTCACCTGTTAGAACAAGCATGTCAAACTCACGGCCCACTGGCCGCATGCGGCCCACAACAATATATAATGGAGTGATTATAAAAGGAAATAAGTCTCCTGTCAGACCCAGAATGACTGACATTGACCTTGGGTAAGTTTTTTTTTTTTTTTAAATATATTTCATTGATTTTTTTACAGAGAGGAAGGGAGAGGGACAGAGAAGCTAGAAACATCAATGAGAGAGAGACATCGATCAGCTGCCTCTTGCACGCCCCACACTGGAGATGTGCCCGCAACCAAGGTACATGCCCTTGACCGGAATCGAACCTGGGACCCTTCAGTCCGCAGGCAAACGCTCTATCCACTGAGCCAAACCAGTTTCAGCTTGGGTAAGTTTTGAAAGTAATCACTGCGAACAAGATTTCCCCTGAAGTAGGAAAGAGAGTAGGTAGCAGAGAAGAGTTGCCAAATGTCAGGAAGGAAAGATTAATTTTCTCATTGTTCTTATTCTTTTCTTTCATATACTATACTTTCCACAATAAACATACGTTTCCATGAAAATTTAATCTTGTGTCTTTTCTGCGGCCCACAGAGACTTACACCTTGCTTATTTGGCCCGTGTTAGACTTGGAGTTTGACAGACATGCATTAGAACAGCGGTTCTCAACCTGTGGGTCGCGACCCCTTTGGGGTCAAATGACCCTTTCACAGGGGTCGCCTAAGACCATCGGAAAATGCAGATATTTACATCACGATGCATCACAGTAGCAAAATTTCATGGTTGGGGGTCACCACCACATGAGGAACTGTATGCCAGGGTCGCGACCTTAGGAAGGTTGAGAACCACTGCATTAGAACAACCAAGATCTCAATGGCGACAACAGCTTTTTAAAAAATTAGCACTCGCTCTACACCCCGCATGCTACCCGGGACATAGATTCTCAATAAATTGGTTTAAATAGAATAAACTTTTTCAAAAGAGACCTGGAGCATAGGAGATACGTAGAAGCTCCATTTTCCTATTAAAATTATCTCCCAGTACACCATTTCTGTGAAACTGAAATGGAATCTGCGATGAATAGTCACCATGAAAACAAGTTCAACACATTTTGTTTAAGGAAAAAAACCAACAACAAAAACATCTTTTCTCATTTGAGCTCTAAGCAGTGCTTAGAAAATTTCATCTACACATTGTAATATTAATCAAGAATAACTTGGTACATAATGTTTGGTGTGCCAAAAAAAAAAAAAAAACACATTTGCACTCTAATTTGTTTCTCAGAGAAGCCCTGGGAAGAAGCGCGGCGAGAGTGATCTGCCTCTGAATTTAATACAAATAACTCCCTGATTGATCGCCTTTTATAAATTGAAATGTGAGTCACTAAATATTTTTTCTCTCCTAGTACGGTCAATATCTATGTGCATTTGCTAGTTTGTGCTGCTTTTTATACTGAAGCCGGCCTTTTAAAAGATTTTCTTTAATATAACGTGGCATATATTTGAGAGATCACCCTCTCTTCTTCAGCGCAGCACTCGGTTTTACGGAGAAGGTGCTACTAAGTTCAATGATCAATTTTATCGAAGGTCAGTTGATAAAAAACAAAAAACAAAAAAACTCAAGTGGAGCATCAACCAAAGGTCTTTGAGCCAGAAAACAGAACGACAAAAGAAAAGATAAGCCGAAACCGGTTTGGCTCAGTGGATAGAGCGTCGGCTTGTGGACTGAAAGGTCCTGGGTTCAGTTCCTGTCAAGGGCATGCACCTTGGTTGTGGGCACATCCCCAGGAGGGGGTGGTGTGCAGGAGGCAACTGATTGATGTCTCTGTCTCATCGATGCTTCTAACTCTCTATCCCTCTCCCTTTCTCTCTGTAAAAAATCAGTAAAATATATATTTTTTTAAAAAAAAGAAAAGATAAAACACAAAGTGATAGTCTTCCATTGTACTGTCTCAGGCAGTCTTTGGTGGGTCTCACCAAAAGGTCACCAGGAAAGGAGTCATCGAGTGCCTACACCTCTATGAACATCCAGGAGCCTCTGGTCTTCATTTATATGTATTTTTTAAACCTAACGCTGTCCCTGCATCTCCCATAAGGCAGCATATTTATTGGTCTATTTGTCCTTTTTGCCTGCTGCGTAATATCTCAGTGGGGCTGAGCCATGGTCAAAACATTCCCCTTTGGGTGAACATTCAGGTTATTCTTAGAGATGTTTATGATAATCTCCATCAATGGGGTTCGAACTTACATAACTAAGTAACCACTTTTTATCTTTAAATGAAAAATTTTTGTATGGATTTCAGAGAGAGGGTCAGAAACATCAATGATTAGAGAGAAAGACTCATTGATTGGTTGCCTCCTGCACACCCCACACAGGTGTGCCCCCTGACCGGGAATTGAACCGTGACCACCCGGTCCATAGGTCAACACTCAACCACCAAGCCATGCTGGCTGGGCCAGATGAACTTTTAAAGGGCTCTCCAAAATGCAGGACACGATAAATAGCAGCCTTCTTCCAGTCAAACTTACATCCAATGACTGTGTATAGGGTCTGGAGGCCATCAACATAGTTTTATTGTTTTTCCCTGAACTGTTCAGTCCCAAAATGCTTTTCAGTTGTCCGTATAATATATACACGTATCAAAAGAGTATGAGGAAATTAAATAATATCCAGAAAGTTGATCAAAAAAGCTGACTGTGAAATTGCTACTCAGGGTTAAAATTAGCATAAAAAGTCTTAATACCAACTAAGCCTTAACACCAATTAATATTACAACTGTGTACACTGATCCCGTGTGAGTGCAATGGCACACCAGTTCCTTCCTCTCCCTCTGTCCATACCTGCCCCCCATGGACCCTCCTCCAGCCGCCCCCATTCCTGCTTCCCACACTCCATATACTGCCATCCCCACCCTGGACCCCAGGCCTCTCCACTTTGAGACTCCGCCTAAGACTTCTTAACAACACGGTTCCCCAGTGACCTGGCCATCAGTATTGGATTTTCAGACATGCGCAGCTTTAAAGGAATCACCGTGGCTTTCTCTAGGGATTCGCTCATTTGCCACCACATGTCTTGATTAGAACATATGGCCACGATACCACAGTACAGAGTGACCCCTTCCTCCTTCGATGACACCTATCAAAGCTGCCATTCATTCCCCAAAGACACCTGGAAAGACTTGTGCTGAAATCAAATCTCACCGCTCCTAGTAGCGATAGTTGTACTTTTCAGAGGCTCCTTGCAAATCCACAAATCTCTAGTCCCACTAAATAGGTGGTGGTCCACGGACACTATTTAACAGCCACCTAACTACACCTGAACTGACCCTGGGGGTGAACGCCTCACAGTACAGTGGTACTTTGAGATACGAGTGCCCTAACATATGAGATTTTTGAGATACGAGCCATCGATGGAGCGATTTTTGCTTTGAAATACGAGCAAGATTTGAGATAGGAGTCATCGTGCGGATGGGCCTGCTACACACGACCCACCAGTTTACCTCCACTTGAGCGTCTCATAGTTTCCCATGCCTCAAGGTTACGGAACGAATTAAACTCGTATCTTGAGGTGCCACTGTATTTCTGTTTTCTACATTTCCTTAGATCCTTTTCCTTCTGGTGTGGTCACGTGAGTGTGTGTGTGTGTGTGTGTGTGTGTGTGTGTGTGTGGCAAGCGGTGTTGTATACCCACATACAGGTACATGGGAAAAGGAAAAACTATAAAAAGCTACAGCATTTTGGCGACAACCACAGTTACATTGCAGGATGTTATTGCATCGATATTTCTCTGTCTTCCTCAATGCTCTGACGCATAAATATGCCATGCTTTCTCTATGCCCTCCAGGTACCGGGAGTCAGGTCTGCTCAGAGAGACACCCTTCTCAAGGCTGCCGCTCACAGCCCGGTGAGAGACAGACACCTTGGCGTTCGTCAGCCGAGTGTTTACTGGATGCACAAACCCGTGTCGTCGTCACAGAAGCATCTCTGTGCAGCTATCAGACTCTGTGGAAGCCTCCCGAAGGCACACAGCCCACAATGGACTATTTTTAGGCCCAATAATTAATATTGGAGGAGAAAGGGAGGAGGATGGAATCGTAGCGCCAGCAGAAAAGCAATTACCATCGACACCATACATTCTCACCTACAAGATGTGTTACTTTCACATAAATAACAGGAGGAACCTTCCCCAAACCTATAGATTTTAGGCCGCCCCTCCCCTGAGCAGACGCTTAATTCTTTCCCGTCAAAATGTGAGCAGTAGCTTGGACTCGCAGGTTAAGATCTGCAGCGAGTGCTATGCCAACATGGCTTTTTACCATGACACAGATCTACGTCTGTTTCCAAGCGCCAGAAAGCAAGAGCTGGCTTCCCTCGCGTGAACTAAGAAACCACAGTCAGCAGCTGCTACACTAGAGCTTGGGCTAGGCCTTCCCACGCCACAGGGTCCCCACTGTCCTGTTTTCATTCATTCATTCATTCATTCATTCATTATACTTTTTTGTTAATCCTCACCTGAGGATTTTTTTGCATTGATTTTTAGACAGAATGGAAGGGAGTGGGAGACACACACACACAGAGAGAAAGATAGACAGAGAGAGAGAGAGAGAGAGAGAGAGAGAGAGAGAGAGAAAGAGAGAGAGAAACATTGATGTGAGACACTTTGAATGGTTGCCTCCTACATGCCCCCTAACTGGGATAGGAGAAGGAGTCTGCCACTGAGGTACTTGCCCTTGACCAGAATTGAACCTGGGACCCTTCAGTCCTCGGGCCGATGCTCCAACCACTAAGCAAAACCAGGTAGGGCCAGGCCCTCTGTCCCATTTTTATGACCTTTCCCCCTCCCTCACAACTCCATTGAAACGGGTGTCGTCTGTGAATCCATCTACACCTGTTACATAAAGCACCTCAATGAAATCTAGTCCATGATGAAATGTAGGACAATCTCTGTGTCCCTCAGCCTCCAGAAGAAGGGTGACAGGGGTGGGAGGACGTCATGGTGGCCAGATGCCATTTCTCTGTGGGCGCATGCTCACGCTCATGTCCCCTAACCACAGCTCAGGGCAGAAGTCCTGGTTGGAGGAGAGCTGCCTTATGGAGAAACTCTTCCTATTCTCGTTTCTGAATCCAATTCTCTTTGTAACGGGTTTCTCTGGGCTGCGTGGAATCAATGGCCTCTCTTTCTTGTAATTCCATGTCCTCGGGCCTCAGTGTACACAGTTCCGCTGACAGTGTTTCCTCTATTCTCAGCAGAGTCTGCTCTTCCTTCTGTGGCCACCCGGCCTGTGGGTGTTGCACAGAACCATGCTCTCCTTCCAGTCTGCAGTCTGCATGTCCGGCCTAGACTGGGGCGGGGTGGGCATTTGCATATTCACATATCCGCCAGGGGTCTCCTACTCATACAGGAGAGGGATCTCAAACGGGACACGCCCCAAACTGACTTTAAAACCTCTCCCTCTAAGTCAGATTTCTCCTATGGGGCATCTCCGTGGCTATAATCCCTCAGTCACCAGAATGGACCTGCATGTGCCTCTTACGGCCCTCCTCCTCCACATGCAAGCTGTCACTCATCCAAGCGATTTCCTCTCCTACAGCGTCTGGGACCATAGGTTCATCCTTATTTCTACTCAGGTTCATAGCCTTCTCACCACTGGCCTGGCTGACTATAGCACCTTCCCGAAGTGTCTCCTGATTTCTCATATTCACTCTCCCCCTGTCCGAGGGATCCCTGTATAACAGAAGCCCAACTTACAACCTCTCAGTGGTGTCCTGTCATCTAAGGATAAACGTTAGCCCCGCCGGCCTGGCTCAGTGGTGGAGCATTGACCTTTGAACCTGGAGGTCATGGTTCATTTCCCGGTCAGGATACCTATACAGGTTGCGGGCTGGAAGCCCAGTGGGGGACATGCAGGAGGTAGTGGATCAATGATTCCTCTCCTCTTTGATGTTTCCATCTCTCTCTGCCTATCTGAAATCAACAACAAAAAATATATATATATTTTTAAAAAGGATAAAATCAAAACACCTTAGCATGGTAGGTATCCTGCATTCCAGCGTATGGAGCTGTTTGAAGCTGCTCTTACAGGTGCTGCTGATGGTGTCTCTGTAATGCGATTGTCTCTTCCTGTTGAACTCAGTCACATCTGACAGCTCAGGCTGAGCCGCAGTCTCTCATCCTTCCAGCTCCAGCTCAGACCCCTCTCAGGCAGAGGTCCCCTCACCCCTGGGAGGCTTTGCACTCCCTCTGTCACTGGTCTCACCAGGAATAAGTCCTCTCTCTAGAAGGTACTCATTTACCTTTGCACACCCAGTGCCTGCAGCGCTGGTTGGAGCTCCACTGTGCTTTGTAGCATCTGTTTCTAAATACAGTGGTGCCTCGAGATACGAGTTTAATTCATTCCGTAACCTTGAGGCGTGGGAAACTATGAGACGCTCGAGTCACGGTAAACTGGTGGGTCGTGTGCAGCTGGCCGATCCGTGCGATGACTCCTACCTCAAATGTTGCTCGTATTTCAAAGCAAAAATCGCTCGCTCGACGGCTCATACCTCAAAAAAACTTGTATGTTAGGGCACTCATATCTCGAGGTACCATTGCACTCATTTGAAAAGTAAGGTACACAACAGGAGGAAGAGGGAGAGTTCCAGGCTTCTGTCCGCAGCTGGTAAGGGAAGCCCCTAAGACTAGCCTGGGTTTGGGAACCAGTCTTGCTTCTTGGCATTTGCTTTTCTGGAAATGTCTGAAGAAATCTGCATTGGCTTTGAGTTTTGCTCTCACTTCTCCCTACCTATGTGTGTACCCCGAACCAAACCGGACCCTTGAGCTGCCCCCAAGATTCATTCTGGGATTCTCTGCTCTAACTTCACTTGCTTCTCCTGGGTCACCTAATAAATCCCAGAGCTGCAGCTCTCCCGTCCTTGCGGAAGATTCCAGAATCACCAACTCCAGCGCTGACTGCCCTTCGGAACGTTGGGCCAATTTTCTAACTGGAGGCCAGACCGCTCCTCTCCTGAGTGTTTTATTGTCAATTCAGACAAGATATTGTAACCAGATTTGTCCTTCCCCCCCAAAACCCGCCTCCTCCCGACTCCTGTTTCAAGGGATGGAGCCAACATTCTAAATCAGTCAGCCTTGAAAATACAGAATCAACTTTGTCATTTTCCTCTTCTCCGCCTCCCACGTTTAATCAGGAACAACAGCCTTTTTAATTAATATGGATGCGGGGGAATTAACCAAGTTTTCAGATATGACAAGTAGTTTGGCTTAATTGATGTGGAAGGTATATTCACATACTGCGGGAATGCAAGACCAAAATGCTAGCATGGAGCCTGGTGCTATGGGGCTCACATTCTAATCCAAGCAGCGGCCAAGTCAGTTCAAAGGACAAGTTTAAGGCCGTGAGAATGGCATTATAAGAAATAATTTTTTTAAATATATTTTATTGGTTTTTCACAGAGAAGAAGGGAAAGGGATAGAAAGCCAGAAACATCGATGAGAGAGAAATACATCGATCAGCCGCCTCCTGCATGCCCCCCACTGGGGATGTGCCCTTGACCGGAATCGAACCTGGGACCCTTCAGTCCCCAGGCTAATGCTCTATCCACTGAGCCAAACCGGTTTTGGCAAGAAATAATTTATATAAAAATTAATCTGGTCTTGCTCTGGCTAGGTAGTTCAGTTGGTTAGAGCATTATCTCAATAGCTCAAGGTTGTGTGCTTGAACTCAGGTCAGGGCACATCCAAGAATCAACCAATGAATGCATAAATAAGTATAACAAGTCTCTCTCTCTCTCTCTCTCTCTCTCTCTCTCTCTCTCTCTTCCTTCTTCTCTCTGAAATCAATAAAAAAATTTAAAATATAATAAATCAGACTTGTCATATAGATGGGTTAGAATGATGGTGGGACGGGATGTTATTTAAAGTTAAAATACACAGCATCGTCGTTCAGCTAAACCCTGGCTGTGTGACTCTGTTAAGGCACTGAGTTTCTCTTAGCTTAGGTATCCTCTAAAACAGTGGTTCTCAACCTTCCTAAAGCCGCGACCCTTGCATACAGTTCCTCATGTGGTGGTGACCCCAACCATGAAATGTTGCTACTGTTGTTATGCATCGTGATGTAAATATCTGCATTTTCCGATGGTCTTAGGTGACCCCTGTGAAAAGGTCGTTCGACCCCCTAAGGGGTCGCGACCTACAGGTTGAGAACCACTGCTCTAAAATATAGGTGTAATAATACCTATCACGGGAACATTTGGTTAGTCAGTGATAACGCACTGGAAAGCATCCATCATGGAGCCACCACGTTTGAGGCACTAGCTAACGTGTTGCCATGGTTTTAAGAACCATCAACAGTAAGCAGGAAAGGACTTTGATTCACTGGCTGCTCTGGCCCTGGGCCCTGGCTCCAACTTAGCTCATAACACAGAAGGTTGAGGCTGCTGTTGGGCGCCTCCGCCTCAATCAGTGTCCTGCTGGAACCGGTCTCCTCCCCTCCCTGTAGCCCACAAGCTCCCTGAGGGCACAGCCGTAGCTCGTCCATCTCTATACAGTGGTACCTCGAGATACGAGTTTAATTCGTTCTGTAACCTTGAGGCGTGGGCAACTATGAGATGCTTGAGTCGCAGTAAACCTGTGGGTCGTGTGCAGCCTGCCGATCCTCGCTATTACTCCTATCTCAAATGTTGCTCGTATTTCAAAGCAAAAATCGCTCGCTCGATGGCTTGTATCTCAAAAATCTCCTATGTTAGGGCACTCGTATCTCGAGGTACCACTTGTATCTACAAAGCACCTCAGGACCTGACACACAGGAAGATCTCCATGCATGGGAATAAGTAACCTAATAATCCAAGACGCCCCCATCTGCAGATCACCATGACCAGCCTCTCTCGGCTCCAGTTTGCTTTACGGCTGCTTGCACAGCAGTGCCCTTCTCCACTTCTAGGGACCCGCTGGCGCTCCCCACGGCACCCATAAGCAGATCTTCTCGGGTACTTGGGTTCTTTCTCTTCGTTCTAAGTGCTCTCAAGTCCACTTTGAAGCTGTTCAAATGGGCAGGAGGAGTTTCCTCTCCCATCTTCAAGAAATAAGGCCATAAAAATGCCGGAGTCCTATTTACATTAAAAGTTAATGTCTTTATTTAGCCATCCACTTTTATGGATCCACGGTGCCTTCCTGA
Source organism: Lasiurus borealis (assembly GCA_004026805.1). NCBI lineage: Eukaryota > Metazoa > Chordata > Mammalia > Chiroptera > Vespertilionidae > Lasiurus > Lasiurus borealis. Next base: position 46,225 of record PVJN01008718.1, read on the forward strand.
ATCCATCTGCAGCTCTTTGGGTTTCTCTCTGGACAGAGCGGCCCTGCTGTCGCCGGATATAGAAAGAGAAATGGGCAATTAGCAGCCCTCGAGGCCGCCTGGTGGGGAGACACTCTTCCTGTGCAGACGATGGCAGCTGTCCCAGACCCTCTCAGACAGGCCCCGACCGCCCTGACCTCCACACCGCGCCTCTCAGACCTTCCCTCTCCGCTTCCCCCCGCACTGGCCTCAGCATCTCCTGTCGCGAGATAGATAATGGCCGGTTGATGGGGCTTTGCAATTTGGGGGCTAAGGCATGAAGTCAGAGGCTTTTCCTGGAAGGACCGATCTCTCAAGACCTGCCACCGCCCCACCTCCGCTCCTCCCTCTGTCTCTACAGGAAGTGAAGACACTCTGCAAGTACCATCAGATCTGACTCCAAAACCTCCCCTTTCCCGTTTCTGGTGCAAGGGGCCTCGGCTGCATGTACAGACAATGGGAGAGAAACTCAATAAGCATGAACTGGAGTCAAGTACATGGTCGCTATAGCCTACCAGTGGCAGCTCAGGAGCTACTGTTTGCCACTCTGTTGACCTATGAGATGCTCCTGAATTTAGGAGTTGGATAAAAAGAAGACAGAACTATGCATTCAGAACCGGGATGAAAAAATAAAAGGAACAACCACGGCCTGTAATTACTGACATCGAGAGTCTAGGTCAGTGGTCGGCAAACTCATTAGGCAACAGAGCAGCAAACCATGGCTCGTGAGCCGCAGTTTGCCATTCTGTTGACTAATGAGTTGGCCAACCACTGGCCTAGGGTTCTCTCTCTCGAAAGCCCATCAGAGAAAACTGGAAATAGAACTGATGGTTAAGGTGACACTGTAGGTAAACACTGCGCTCGCCTCCTCTCACAGCCATATCAGCTTTACAACTAAACTACGGAGCAACCATCATGGAGAATCTCCTGAAATCTAGCTGAACAAAAGTCCTACAACTAAGGGTAGAGAAAAATCCACATGGAGACTGGTAGCAGGGTCAGAGTTGTGGAATGGACTGGGCCCACACAGACACGAAGTAGTTAAAAATCTAGAGGAGGTTCCCCCAAAAGCGTTCCCCATAGAGTTCCCCAGACCACTAGCACTGGAAGAGAAGTCCCCATAAACTTGCTATACAAACCAAGAGGGGACTATGGCTGAGTGAGAGGAAGGTGGTGTTGGAGTCCCAGGTGTTCCTCTTAAAGGGCTCACACATGAATTTACTTGGATTTACTTTTGAGGAGTTTCAACTCTGGGGCAGCAGTTGGAAAAGTAGCAGGGATATGGGGGGCAGCGGGTAGTTGGAGGGGCAGCTTTCTCCCAGACAGAAGTGCTGGCAGAGGCCATTGTTTCTTTGCTCAGCCCTCCCTTGCTGTTAACCCACCCTGGAAATTCCCCGGCCCACCCAATATCCAGGTCCACCAAGCTGCTTTTGGTGACTGTTCAAATACAAATAGTCTGTCTTAACTGATGCTGAGGACTTTCCTAAAATGTCTCAAAGGTTCAAAAATTCTAAATCAGCAAGATCAGGTTTCCTAGTACCCCTACCTCTTCCTAAATGGCCCCAACCCAGGATTGGTGGCAACTGACCTCATTTCCAAGCTTAGCCTCTCCCAAGTGCCTCTAAGCCCGGCACAAGTGGAAGCTACTGCAGATCACATGGTAGCTCATGCCAGGTGGGCCAGGCAGGGCATAAGCAGTAGCTGATCATGGTCTGCACCTCCCAAGAGGCTCCATAAACACCATGCCCGGTGGTTAGTTTCAGGCCACACAGGGCACCATCCAACCACCTCCACAAAGTGCAGATTTGGCAGGCACCAGAATCCCAGTACATCAAAGCCTGCTCCATAGGGTCAGCCCCTGGAGAATTGTTCCTCTACTATAGTCATGGTCAGTCCTCACTACCAGTCCTCCTGAGGGTCAGCCTCTGCCATTGTAGCTCAGCTACAAGAGGGCACACACCGCCCACATAAGGGACATACTTGGAACACCCATGTTAGGTGATCAGGGAGATGGCACCCTGTCCCCACAGGACATCTACTGCATAAGGCCACTATACCAAGTCTGGCAGATGTAGCAGCTCTACCCAATGCACAGAAACAAACACAGGGAGGCTGCCAAAATGAGGAGACAGAGAAATGTGCCCCAACTGAAGGAATAGAACAAAACTCCAGAAAAATAATTAAACAAAATGGAGACCAGCAAATGACTAGATGCAGAGTTAAAAACACTGGTTATAAGGAAGCTCAGTAATTACAGTGAGAATGTCCACAAAGAGATAGGAAACATAAAAATGGAGATCAGAAAGAGCCAGTCAGAAATGAAGGATACAATAATTAAAATGGAAAATAGATTAGAGGGAATCAACAGTAGTAGAAAAAAATGAAGCAGAGTATTGAATTAGTGATTTGGGAGGTAGCCTGATTGATGCCTAACTGTTCCCCTGCGAGCCTGTTTGCCCCCAACTGCCCTCAGTTATAGGCCTGATCCCTCCCAACTTCCCTCCCTTGCTGGATATCTTATGGTAGCCAACTTGTATCCACATGGGGGCAGCCATCTTGTGTGTTGGAGTGATGGCCAATTTGCATATTACTCTTTTATTGGCATAGGATAATATTGTGATAACTATGCATGGAGTTAGATGAGTACTAGATCTATCAGAGTTACCACTTCATAAGTTATACAAATGTCTAATCCCTATGTTGTACACCTGAATATCAACTGTAATTAAAATATTTTAAAATGCTAAAATAAAAAAAAGACAACCCTACTTTAAAAAAAAAAGAGAACTTCACAGATGTGTACTTAATCACACAGACAACAGAGACACAGCCTTGGGCCACTTGTTTTTCTACACCAGGACACAGTCCACAGCTTGGAAGGCCCGGGGTTCTGTATCAGACCTGGGTTCCAGCTCTGGCTTTTGGGTATTAACCATGCGGTCTTGTTATCTTACCTAAGTTCCAGTTTCCTTTTATATCAATGGACACTATGGATGACATTATCAGTACAGTGGTACCTTGAGATACGAGTTTAATTCGTTCCGTAACCTTGAGACGTGGGAAAGTATGAGACGCTCGAGTCTCTGTAAACTGGTGGGTCATGTGCAGCCGGCCGATCCGCGTGATTACTCCTATCTCAAATGTTGCTCGTATTTCAAAGCAAAAATTGCTTGCTCGATGGCTCATATCTCAAAAATCTCGTATGTTAGGGCACTCGTATCTCGAGGTACCACTGTATTAAGTAAAAACTCATCATCAGAAGGGCTACATCCACCAATCGTTCATAAAACTTAGACCCCATTCCTGACAGGAGCCATGAGCTCAAATGCCTTCTCTCTGTCTTACTTTCGTACACCGTAGCGGATCTGTGTGTACTCTGAGTAACAAGCCAGCTTCCTGCATCTCCAGAGCCGCATTCTTCTCAGAGGCATAATAACATCTCTCTCTTTTTTTTATATTTTTGACCAGTTGAGGGATAAGGGAGGACTATTTTTATTTCCTCCTAACTCTCCAGGCTGTTCAAACCGTGCCGCTGCAGCCTGCCTTCTCGGTTTTAATTAAGTGCGGCTTTAAGGTTCTTGCTTCAGTAAAGCCCAAGTAATAGAGAGAAGGTTAGCCGGTTGAACCCAGACTCCAGGGGGTTAGTCCCTACTTTGTTGATGATGCTGGGCTACCTAGCTTGGCATCTTGTGGAGGAGAATTAATAAAAAATAAAAAAAAAATTATGATCATCGTGCTGTTTGCAGATATGATTCGCAGTAGAGATAGTCAATGATAATAATGCAGAACTGGAAGCTTTGGGGAGTCAACAATCCCTTAAAAAGGGGGTTTATTCCTGGAAACCAGCACTTCTGGGGGTTCAGTCCGTGTCTGTGCATCCAGCCAGATGTGCTTAATTACCCCAGAGGCCTCCTGCCCTCCCTGCAGTGACCACCTCAAACCTCACTCATGCTCCATTGCAGATCTCCGTTGTGCTATGAGTTATATGTCCGATTGTTTTTCTTGCCATTGCTACTGGTTCAATCCCTTATTACCTAGTTCTTTTCTGGGATATTGCCAACGTTATGAGGAGGGCGCACAACAAAACAGTGCCGAGGAGAGCTCACACTTAGGATGGCCCACTTTGGGGTCAGGGATTTCATCCAGCGATATAACATAATACATTTCATTATGAGCCTCGATTCCTTTTGAAAGAAACGGAGAATCGGAGAGATTTGGTCACGTGTCAAAGGTTTTAGAGCGGCTATTTGGACTCATATTGTCTACCTTCCCAGGCCATCCTCTTGCCACCAGACTGTCACAAATGTTTTGTGGTAGGCTCATCCGGTTATCATTTCTAGCCTCTTCTCTTCCTCTGCCTACCGTCCTACTTTGTATGCTGGAGCCAGACCAAAAAGAAAAATCACAATTACTCGCCAGAATACAAATATGCAGGTCCCTACGCCTCTGCCTAGTAGGCCTAGCATACAACTTCCCACCCTTCGCCATCATGGCCCAATTCCTACTCTTCCTTGAGAGACAAAGTTGAAATGCCAGAAAACCTTTCTTTTTTTTAATATATTTTATTGATTTTTTACAGAGAGGAAGGGAGAGGGATAGAGAGTTAGAAACATCGATGAGAGAGAGACATCGATTAGCCGCCTCCTGCATGCCCCCTACTGGGGACGTGCCCGCAACCAAGGTACATGCCCTTAACCCGAATCGAATCCGGGACCTTTCAGTCCGCAGGCTGACGCTCTATCCACTGAGCCAAACCGGTTTAGGCAAGAAAACCTTTCTTTATGAGTTGAGCAGAGTTCATTTTTCCTTCCTTTCCACTACTGGATAGTAGCAATCCCCTTCCGTTCATACTTCTGTGTTAATGATTCATCATCATTGCATCTAAATACATGTCACCTGCTCTCATCTACACCATGCCTGGGACTCTCTGACCCCTCCCTGTATCTCCGGTGCCTGACACGGCACAGGCTGTAGGGAAGGTGATTCAATCCACCTTAACTGAATGAGTACAAACAAAAAAAGAAAATACCAATACCAGGCATGATTCCTCTCATCGTGCTGACATTTGTCTAGCTCTGTAGTGACCATCACAAAAAAATTCATTCTCTCCCTGGTAGGTTGAGTTAACGTTTTTCAAATAAATTTAATAAGGGAAATGCTAAATCAGCTCGGTATGGATCAGGCAGCAGCCACGAATGTGCATGAAAATTAATCACTCACTATCCCAATCTCAAAACATAATATTTGCACTGGCACACTGCTAAATTATAAACTAGCTGAGGTACATGGAGAATCGCTTCCTTACCTTCCTCCCGCCCCAAGCATATAACAGAGTTCTAGCAGCAAGAGGGTTTCTTTGCTGTCTCTTAAAGTTGCTTAGGCCGAGACCGGTTTGGCTCAGTGGATAGAGCATCGGCCTGCGGACTGAAAGGTCCCAGGTTCCATTCCGGTCGGGGGCATGTACCTTGCTTGCGGGCACATCTCCAGTGTGGGGCGTGTAGGAGGCGGCTGATTGATGTCTCTCTCTCATCGATGTTTCTGACTTTCTATCCCTCTCCCTTCCTCTCTGTAAAAAATCAATAAAACATATTAAAAAAATTGCTTAGGCAACTCTGCCCAAAGTTCTGAGGAGTCAGACTTCTGGTGAGCAGAAATCCGGTGGTAACTCACTTGTCAGTTACTTTTAACTCAAGTTTTCCCCAAAAAGGTGATAGATAAAAGTTCTGTCCATGTGACCCAGGTTTCTCATCTCATGGATGTCATCAGTCATAAGAAAGGACTGTGGCTAGGATCATGGCAAAACTCTGGTGTTCATAGTGCGTATCTCACTCAAGCGATCAGTGGTTCTCGACCTTCCTAATGCCGCGACCCTTTAATACAGTTCCTCATGTGGTGGTGACCCCCAACCATACTTCATAACTGTGATTTTGCTATTGTTATGAATTATAATGTAAATACCTGTGTTTTCCGATGGTCTTAGGCGACCCCTGTGAAAGGATCATTTGGCCCCCAAAGGGGTCGCGACCCACAGGTTGAGAACCGCTGCAAGGGATGGTTGACTGCAAGGGGCTGGGGAGCAACCTCAGAGGGAGCAGGTTTGGGGTGACAGCCACTCCAGGCTGCCACCAGAAGCACAGGATGGGGAGGAGAGGACTGTCCTCTGTGTCATTACTTGCTGCTGAAGAAACCAGCATTATTTCTGAAGGAGACACTGGCCAGCCGTTTCCTTTGAAAACTGTCATTGCACAGATGTTTAATTACTTCTCAAATGCAAGGAGGGCCGTGGATGTGTGGTCTGTCCTGTGGGAGGCTATCAGCCTCCATCCGCCTCCTTAGTCATTGGAAAGAAAAACACTGTATGTAGGAAATGAAAGTGTTGGTGCGTGTGCGCGTGTGTGTATGTGTGTGTGTGTGTGTGTGTGTGTGTGTGTGTGTGTTTCCCCTTTGTATGTGAAATGATTCTTCTCTCTGCCCAATGACTTTGTTCTCTCATCTTTTTTTTTTAATATATTTTTTTATTGATTTTTTTACAGAGAGGAAGGGAGAGGGATAGAAAGTCAGAAACATCGATGAGAGAGAGACATCGATCACCCGCCTCCTGCACGCCTCACACTGGAGATGTGCCCGCAAGCAAGGTACATGCCCCTGACCGGAATCAAACCTGGGACCTTTCATTCCACAGGCCGACGCTCTATCCACTGAGCCAAACCGGTCTCAGCTGTTCTCTCATCTTATCTCAGAGGAGATGTCCCATGGAAAACCAGCGTCACGGTGGGAGATGGCTCCGTCTCTTTCTAGGCACTCTGGGTTGAATTCAATTCTGGCTGCACAGCTAAGAAGTCACCCGAGAATTAGGTGGTGATTTTCATTAGGAGACTCCATGGCGTTCCTCTGAATTTCTTTGAAGACCTTTCCGCTTTTATGTGTAATGTCCGAAGCTTTGATCGCTTTTCATGGGGATGGTTGCAATTACGGACACGTCATGTGCTCATTTTAATTGGACAAACATCACCGAGTAACTTGGGGCCCTGGATTCAGCCCAAAGAGGGCACAGCAGTGGGCCTGGGGGAATCTTTGCACGCTCCAACTCTACTGGTCTCTTTGCCTGGAATGCCCCCATGTAATCCGCCATGGGGTCAGCTCAAGTCCCTTTATCTCTACACAGTCTCCCATGATACCTGTAACTGACAATAATCACGACTTCCCCAAACTTCCTATATCCCCTTTTCCAGAACATTCTCCTAAGAGAGATGTCTAATAATCATGTGGTCTGGTTATTGCTTTTTTCTTCTTCCCCCAAATAGACTTTAAGTTATTTAAGAACAAGATTTTTTACCTTATGATAAAGCATGCAATAAGGTACTTGAATCTCACATATTTTATTAATGAAAGGGAACATTCCCCCAGGTAACAGAGGTGTGTGTCGGGAAAGGTGGGGGGAAGGGACTACCATATGAAGTAGAGAATAATCAGTATTCAAGTGAGAGGAAGACTTACTGTAACCGGAGGACCCAGTAGTATGTCAAGACTCCAGTGACCCACAGCATGAGGCTGAAAGACTTCCAGGAATGAAGGTTTTTCTCCTAAAACTGGGGCTGTCCTGGGCAAACATGGATGAGTCATTCACAAACTCAAGGCTGAGGCTTACTTACAATCCCCTGGGAAAACAGCCCCTCCAAGCCAGAGGAGATCGCGGGGCTCCTGACCGGAAGTAACGGGTGGACTCGTTTCATCAACACACATTCTATTTAGAGACACAGTGGACATGTGGCTAGAAAAGAGAGGTCTAGCCGAAACCGGTTTGGCTCAGTGGATAGAGCGTTGGCTTGCAGACTGAAAGGTCCCGGGTTTGATTCCAGTTGGGGGCATGTACCTTGCTTGCGGGCACATCTCCAGTAGGGGGCGTGCAGGAGGCGGCTAATCGATGTCTCTCTCTCATCGATGTTTCTGACTTTCTACCTCTCTCCCTTCCTCCCTGTAAAAAATCAATTATATATATATATATATATATATATATATATATATATATATATATATATAAAGAGAGAGAGAGAGTGAGAGAGAGAATGAGAGGTCTACAGGGGAAGAATGCGATGTGTCCATTCATCAGAAGTGGAAGATCTAAACCACAGGAGCAGTCATAAGCAATTTATCCGGATGTGTCTGCAGCCTCTTTTCCACACTTTATTTCTCCCCCCATCCCCGTGCTGACCCTTCCCATAAACAGTTCCTGGAGACAAGCAGTCCAGTGTCTACGGGCCACCAAGGAAATCGGCTTCTCTTCCCGTTCACAAAAGTTTCGAGCCACAGAAGTAAGTAGTTTGTCATGACGGGCGGGTAAGGGGAATTGAGGATGACAGTAGAAAGCCTGTTGTTTGGAAACCTAACGGTTTGGGGACCGAGCGGCATAAATCATCTTACTCATCCTACTTGGCTGCCCTCCAAGAGGAGACCTCAACACCACCACAGGGGCCCCTGTTTCCCGGCTTATGGAGGGGCCGGCACCCCAGGTCAAAGGGCCACCCAGCGGGTCAGGGAAAGAATGGAAAGAGGAGACGCGTTACCGATGCAGAGGGAAGAGTCTCCTTCCACGAGAGCAGAAACGCTGCCGCCTCGAGTTTCTGACCTTGACGTGGTACTATTCCTCCTGTTGAAAACGTGTCTAATTATATCCTGCAAGTGTCTCCACGGCCAATAAAGAAGATGATGGCCAGCTGTTTGGATGTTTATGAGGCCAAAAGAAGGAATCGGATTGATTTCTATTTCAGCAGAAAGGATTGAGGCTGCGGTTCGGGAAGAAACGTTGACGCTAAATTACCTAGGAAACAAAATGCGTTGTCTACATCCCAAACTCCCTTTTTTCCTGAAAAATCTGGGGGGTTCCAACCTGCAACATAAACTCGTGGTGCACCCCATAACGAACCCGCTCTTTATTAGGTACAAGCCAGTGATACAAATAACTGAAGTCAACCAGATAAATTAATACAGCTGCCAGTTTGGGGCACCAAGTTGTAAGCCGACCTTCCTTTTGACAGTCTGTTCGTATTTTTCTCAAGCTTCACGTGAATAGCAGATCCTGATTTATCTTGGGAATGTCCTCCACATGCTAATCCAGTCATGCTGCATCTACTGAAAGTGGGGGGTTGGGGAGGGAGGAGTGTAGAGACTCATAGTAGAAAGACAGAAAGAGTCACAATGGGAATGAGGGGGTCATAGCAAAGGCAGAGCCTTCAGAAGCCAAAGAAGGTGAAGCCAGATGATCCCTGGGAGGGAGGGGGATGGTAAGTGGGGGAGGTGGGAGAGAGGGGGAGAGAGAGACAATCCAGCCAAAGCAAACCTGTGTCTGCGTAGGGCCTACCTAGCTCAGTCTCGGTAGGTGGTTGGATGCTGCTGTCTAGTCTCCTAGTCAGTGGTTCTCAACCTTTCTAATGCCGCGACCCTTTCATACAGTTCCTCATGTTGTGGTGACTCCCAACCACAAAATTATTTTTGTTGCTACTTCACAACTGTAATTTTGCAACTGTTATGAGTCGTATCTGTGTTTTCCAATGGTCTTAGGGGACCCCTGTGAAAGTGTTGTTCGACCCCCAAAAGGGTCGCGATCCACAGGTTGAGAACCGCTGCTCCAAGTCTTTATCATTCCTGGTCTAGCAAAGTTAGTCCCTGGGAGCTACGTGCATTCCAGAACTGGCTGCTCACAGGTTCCAAGGCTCATTCTCTAACTGACCAGCAGACAGAAGAAATCTGTGGGTGGGCAATGCATTTAGTAGCTTATTCCTGGACCATATCCCATTTCCAAAAGGGTTATTTAAAATTACACCAGGCAGATCAGAAATAAAGAAATGTGAGAAAAATAAGCCCTTGATCGCAGAAGCTACGGCATGGGGTGGCTGCTGACCAGGGATGTGCCACTTTATGCATATCGAGTTTTCCCTAGAAAACCAGGAGAAAAACAAAGGTATGGTAACAGGGCTCTTTAAGAAAATAGCATATTGAGCAGACCTTTGCCAGTTTACATACAGGAAATATACCCTTTTCCAAAAGGGGGGATTCATTATTCAAGGATCTAATACAGGGCATCTTCACTGAACCTTTGATCAATTCCAGCAAACCTCAAAGACAGTTACATTTTCAGGGTGTTGCAAGAACTACATACACCCCAATCATTCATACAAACTAAACAGCTAATTGGTTTTATGTACCTATTCACCTATCAGAGAGCTACTTTGGGGACAGTGCTGAAATGTTGAAACTGTCCCTAAACACTCTAAAGTAAGATAAAGAAATACAGATTGAGCCAACACCGGTTTGGCTCAGTGGACAGAGCGTTGGCTTTCGGACTGAAAGGTCCCAGGTTTGATTCCAGGCGGGGGCATGTACCTTGCTTGAGGGCACATCTCCACTGTGGGGCATGCAGGAGGTGGCTGATCGATGTTTCTCTCTCTCATCTATGTTTCTGACTTTCTATCTCTCTCCCTTCCTCTCTGTAAAAAATCAATAAAATATATTAAAAAAAAAAAGAAATACAGATTGAAATCCTGGGTGTTTCTCCCAGTTCCTGCGTAACATATCTTAGAGGTACTTGCCAATGCTAAAAGGTAAAGATGAGTAACCTTTCATGGGTTGGAAGTGTGTTCCATATAGTGCCTTGCATTGAATTTTCAAAATAAACATTTGCACTTTGGAAAACCAAAGTGGTTGATACTATTAAGGCATGCAGAATAGCTGGATGACGAAGAATTCTGAGAAACCAAGTGTTGGTTGTTAGTGACATTTTTGGTGGCATATAGTATGTGGGAATGATTGTCTGACATAGATTATATAAAAAATGCTCCATATATCTGATCATCCCAGAAATGCAAATTGGGTCAGACCCACATTGCCCCCATTTATCCACTATCTAGATATCGTTGCTGACATGTACACATAAGGAACTGTTAGACATTGAAACAGACTCTGAACTGATGGACATTGAAATGGGGACTCTAATATTTTTTGTTCATATAGGTTTATTTTTAGTCTGCAGAGGCAAGAATTTTTTAAAGAAAATAATCAGGGAGGGGAGGAGATAGATACAGAGGCAGAAGAGCATTACACAGACTGTCAAACTACAGCAGAAAGTCAGGGGAGGTTCTGGGCTATAACAGATCAACTGAAGGACTTGTATGCATGTATATACCAATGGATACAAGACACTGGGAGGAGAGGTGGGGTAGGTGAGGGCATGTACTAATGGGTGGGGGAGGTCAATGGGAAAAAAAGAGACATATGTACTACTATTTGTGATACCTTAAACAATAATATATATATATATACAGAGAGATAGATAGATAGATAGATAGATAAATAGATATAGATAGATAGATAGATAGATAGATAGATAGATAGATAAAAACAAGTAAAACCACAATGAGATTCACCTTACACCTGACAGATTGGCCATCATCAATAAATCAACAAACAAGTATTGGCCAGAATGTGGAGAAAAGGAACCTCAGGCAACGCTGGTGGGGATGCAGACTGGTACAACCACTGTGGAACGCGGTATGGCGTTACCTCAAAAATCAAAAGCAGAGCTGCCTTTTGGCCAGCAATTCCACTTCTGGGCAGACGTCCAAGGAAACCCAAAGAACCAATTCTAAAGAATATCCGCGCTCCTGTGGGCATTGTACTGTTGTTACCACAGCCAAGATCTGGAAACAGCCCAAGAGCCCATCAACAGAGGAGTGGATGAAGAAGCTGTGGTACCTTTACACAATGGGATGGACTTGGCCGTAACAAAACTAAAAAAATAAAATAAAAGGAAATATTAACTTTGCAACTGCATGGATAGACCTGGATATTATTATACGTAGTGAAGTGAGCCAGTCAGAGAATGCAAATACATTATTTCACTAAACCGTATTTTCCGGCGTATAAGACGACCCCCAACTTTTCCAGTTAAAATATAGAGTTTAGGATATACTTGCTCTATAAGATGATATCTAGCGTATAAGATGACCCCTGACTTTTGAGAAGATTTTCCTAGGTTAAAAAGTCATCTTATATGCCCGAAAATATGGTATATGTGGAATCTAATGAACAAAATAAACTAACAAATCAGAAACAGACTTATAGACACAGAGAACAGAGTGACAGTGGACAGAGGGAAGGGGGTATTGCAGACTGGATGAAAAAGGTGATGGGGTTAAGGAAATAAATGAACTCATAGACACAGACAACAGTATGATAATTACCAGAGAAAGGGGGATGAGTGGAGGTAGACGAGGGTACAGGAAGGATACATGGTGATGCAAGGAGACTTGAACCTGTGTGGGAACACACAGTACAATAGACAGATGATATATTATGGAATCATACACCTGAAACCTATATAATTTTATGCATCAATGTCACCCCAATAAATTCAACAAAAAGTGTAAAAAAAAAGTATTTGTTCATTTTCATAAGCTGTAAAGTTCAGTGATACGCTGAGATTTACATTTTTATTACTGTTTTAAATCTGATTACTTTAACAAGTATTTTCTAATGTTCACCAATATACTGAGTGACAGCTTTTATTGCCAAGGGGCTGATTAGCTGAAGTGTTCAATTCAAATTAAAATATGACACATTTATTGCACATGAATAATGTACATATATTTTATTCAAAAAAAACAGCTAGATTTGACAAAGAATTAAAAAATGGGGAAAACAGTCTTTGGGCTTTAAGAATTTACCTTTTTTTAATTGTGTTTATGGCTTGGGATAGAGAAAATAAGATCAGAAATAATTTTAAAAGAGTAGCAGGACTCTTGGCTTCTACTGAGGTTTAGGGAAGTTGATATTTAGCGGCTCTTAGTGAATCATTATAACACAGGGGGAAAGGTCACAGTTATAAGGTCCATTAGAACTTGCACAAGTTTTTTTATTTTTTTAATATATATTTTATTGATTTTTTTACCGAAAGGAAGGGAGAGGGATAGAGAGTTAAAAACATCGATAAGCGAGAGACATCAATCAGCCGCCTCCTGCACGCCCTCCACTGGGGATGTGCCCGCAACCCAGATACATGCCCTTGACCAGAACTGAACTTGGGACCCTTGAGTCTACAGGCCGATGCTCTATCCACTGAGCCAAACCGGTTTTGGCAGAACTTGCACAAGTTTTAACTCTGCCATTTTATTACTGGCAGAATCTTGGAAGTATTGCTTCACTCTTTAGGTCTTGGTTTGTTCATCTAGAAAATAGGGCTAATGCCTTAGCAGGTGTGGTTCAGTAGTTGTGCCACGGCCTATGAGCCAAGAGGTCGCTGTTTAATTCTCAGTCAGGGCACAAGCTCGGATTGCGGGCCCAATTCCCAGTGTGGGGCATGTAGGAGGCAGCTGATCAATGCTTCTCTCTCATCATTAATATTTCTATCTCTCCCTTTCCCTTCCTCCCTGACATCAATAAAAATATATTAAAAAAAATAGGGCTGCAGAGACCGGTTTGGCTCAGTGGATAGAGCATCGGCCTGAGGACTGAAAGGTCCCAGGTTCGATTCCGGTTGGGGGCATGTACCTAGCTTGCGGGCACATCTCCACTATGGGGCGTGCAGGAGGCGCCTTATCGATGTCTCTCTCTCATCGATGTTTCTGATTTTCTATCTCTCTCCCTTCCTCTCTGTAAAAAATCAATAAAATATATTTTAAAGAAATAGGGCTAATGATGGTATTGTCCTCAAAGAAGTGATGCAAGGATTAAATGAGGTAATGTATGCAAAGTGCTTAACACAGTTTATTGCAAACACTTAATAAATGAAAGTAGTCTTAGGATTAGAACCTATAGAATAAAGATAAGATCTTTCAGGCAAAGATTATGCTTCAGGTAGGAGAAGATAGAAGCCAATAGAAACAATAAAAGACAAGTAGATCGGTGAGGCTAAAAGCCCCCATTCCAAGTGGAATAAAAGCAAAGTGCTATGAGGAAAGAGAATCAATTAACTGCTCTTGAAGAATTAAGTCTGTTTATGGCTACCTCGTTTCTGGACTCCTGGCTGGGTGGAAATAAAGAGATCACTTAGCACATTTTCTTTCTAAAACATTGACCAACCCAGAGAAATTTTACCGTTGCACCATCAAAATATCCCATGGTACTTCCCACATCCTACCTTCGTTTTGAAGACACAACTTGTATGTCTCAAAATTGGGTCTGAACTATTCGTGTTGAGAAAAGGCTGTGAGCAGTCCCAGGCATTGTACACTTAGCCATAGTTTTTTGTTGTTGTTTTTCTTTAAATATATATTTTAATGATTTGAGAGAAGGAAGAGGGAGAGAGAGAAACATCCATCAATGATGAGAGAGAATCATTGATTAGCTGCCTCCTGCACACCCCCTACTGGGGATTGAGCCTGCAACGCAGGCATGTGCCCTGACCTGAATTCAACTCACAATACTTCAGTCCGCAGGCCAATTCTCTATCCACTGTGCCAAACCAGCTAGGACAGCCATGGTATTATATACACATACTGACCACAATGATACATACATACATACATACATACATACACACACACACACACAAAATATCCATAGCTGGTACTTCTGAATACAGCTCTCTCTTAACTTAAATGCATAGAAAAATACTTTTTTTTCTGTTACATCTTGATGATTTTATTACGTATAAAATTTAGGGGGTCTAAGCATAGGAGTTTCAAGGTCTAGACTAATATATGAACTAGATCAACCTAGTTAATTTATATTTCTGCAATATTTTTTAAAGGGGGCAACTTCTAGCTTGCTGGCTCCTGTATTCTCTCACTTTACCAGGCTTTGAATGAACAGGGGTCCTCACAAACTCCACAAACATATCTTCCATAGGCCTTTGGATGTGACAGTGCTGATATGATAGGATGTGTCAATCTCCCTCACTCCAGTGAGAGTGATTCAATGGCAGGACTTCTCTTTGGTTTTTTGTTTTTTTTTTATTTATTTTCTTGATTTTTTTTTACAGAGAGGAAGGGAGAGGATAGTTAGAAACATCGATCAGCCGCCTCCTGCACGCCCCCTACTGGGGATGTGCCTTCAACCAAGATACCTTCCCCTTGACCGGAATCGAACCTGGGACCCTTCAGCCGCAGGCCAATGCTCTATCCACTGAGCCAAACCAGTTTAGGCTATTTAGATTTCTTAAGAAAAGTGCTCTCAGTTGATATCTAATTCTTTGTCACTCAGCTTAGTGCCCTTTAAAGAAAATTAACATAGAAGTTCATGCGTCTTCATGCCACCATTCCCGTTAGGATTCCATAGTGTTAGCACGCACAACCCATGCCAGCCATTCTCCAACCTCATGTCCAATGAGGTGCGTGGGGCAGAGGAGCTGCTCCCAGAAAGCGAGCTTTGCCAGTCCCCCAAACTGGGTGATGAATCCTGGGGACTCATGGACTGTCCCCCGAAGGACTCAGCTGCTGGCACACCTGTCAGTCATGATCCTGGGAGAGCCTGACTCTGAACATAGGCGCCTGATCAATTGGTGGGAGCGTAGCTTGCAGGCTCCTGTGTGTAGCAGGTGCCTAATATTTGCCTGGGACATAACAGGCACTTAATAAATGCTGGTGGGAATACATAAATAAGTAAACAGCCGAAGACCTACTTCTTCAAGTGCAGTTATTGATTCTTCTTCCGCACAGCACTTTGCTTTTAGACTGCTCGTGACTGAGGCTTTTAGCCGCGCCAATCTGCTTGTACTTTATTGTTCCTATGGCTGCTCATCTCTTTGTTCCTGAAGTGTAGACGTCGCCTGCGGCTCTTTTCTCCATAGGTGCTCTTCCTGGGACTAGTTGTGCCTGCTATTTATTAAGTGTTTGCAATAAGCTTTAAGTACTTTACATACATTACCTCGCTTAATCTTCACATCAATTCTATGAGGATGATACCATCATCAGTTCCATTTTTTTAATATATATATATATTTTTTATTTATTTTATTTTATTAATTTTTTATACATATCTCCCCATTGCCCCCCTCCCTCCCAGGCATACCCCAACCTCCCAGTGTCTATGTTCATTGGTTATGCTTATATGCATGCATACAATCCTTTGATTGATCTCTCATCTACCTCACCTAACCTTAATCTTCCTGCTGTAATTTCACAGTCTGTTTGAAGCTTTACTGCCTCTTTATCTATCCTTTTGTTCATCAGTTTATAATGTTCTTTATTATCCACAAATGAGTGAGATCATGTGATGCTTATATATTTTTTTTTATTGATTTCAGAGAGGAATGGAGAGGGAGAGAGATAGAAACATCAACGAGGAGAGAAAATCATTGATTGGCTCGGCTGCCTCCTGCATGCCCCACATTGGAGATCAAGCTTGCTACTCCAGCGTGTGCCCTCACCGAGATTCAAACCGTGACCTCCTGGCTCATAGGTCGATGACCAAGCATTAGCCCTATTTTATAGGTGAACAAACCAAGACTCAGAGACATGAAACCAACAAAAGCCCGGTAAATTGAAGAGGTCAGTCTGGAAGTAGTCACAAGCTAAACCAGTGAAATCCAGCCTCAGAGAGAGGACAGGAAACATCAGGCATGCAAGCGTGCTGAACAAGGGCAACTAAGAGATAATTCTTTTGAACCTGAGGCTTGAGGCTAGTTTCTGAGCTTCTGAAAGATGGAGGTTTCTCACCATCTGAGTTGATATTGACTCAGGGAAAGGCTGGCAGGCAATTCTTTATAATTGTCTCAGGGGTAGAAGTGGGCATAGAATAAGAAATATGGAGATGGACTTTCGCAACGATGAGGCTTTGGAAGGAATTATCAGCTGGGATTAGAAAAAAAAGCAGAAATAGAAAGGAAGCAAGCATTTATTTATTTTTTTAAAATACATTTTATTGATTTTTACAGAGAGGAAGGGAGAGGGATAGAAAGTCAGAAACATCGATGAGAGAGACATCAATCAGCCGCCTCCTGCACGCCCCACACTGGAGATGTGCCTGCAACCAAGGTACATGCCCCTGACCAGAATCGAACCTGGGACCTTTCAGTCCGCAGGCTGGTGCTCTATCCACTGAGCCAAACCGGTCTCAGCGGAAGCAAGCATTTATTAAAAGGACCATGTTGTCCATCCTGCAGGTGGAGGTTTTCACCCAGAGGGTGCCACAAGAAGAGATGGGTGTTCAACCCAGTTTTACAGATCCGGCTCTCTGTCTAGGTTTAACAGCTATCGAGATTAGAGACAGACAAATGCGTAGCTTGACCCTGATGGAGTCATCCACTCTGAGGACTGAGTACTGGGCTTGTTTGTGGGGTGCAGATGAGTCCCGGATCACAGAGACGATACCAAACAGCCTTGTCAAGGAGAAAGAGAGAACCTCATCTACATTTTTTTTCTCCTCCGGTTTTAGAAGCTTTGAGACCTGCTGCTTTTTCTTTTCTTCCTTATTTTTTTCCACTGCAAAATTGGGTAGTTTTTTTCATTCTTTACAGGAGAAGGGAGAAATATTTATGAAGCTTATTAGGGAGCAGACAGCCCTTTACCTGATAAATAGGAACCATTCCCAGTCCGCCCAGTGTCTTCTTGATCAGCCCCCAGAGGAACAGACCTGCGATTTACATTCAAAAGTAGCTTCGGTGCTTTATCACCCAGAGTCCTGACGGGGGGGGGGGGGGGGGG
>PVJN01008719.1:0-63789 GCA_004026805.1 Lasiurus borealis
TAACCCCCCAAAAATCACTTGCCAGGGTTTTTTCTTTTTCTGTTTTCTTTCTTTTTTTTTTTTTTAGAAGAAAAATTTTCTTGTGTCACCAGAATCATAAATGTTTGTTGAGGCAGAATGATGGATTGATTGGTGGACGGTGTGGCCGTAGACATGAATCCTCACCCTCAATCTGGCACAAATCCCAAGCTGCTAGTGGACCTTCCTTTTCTAGTGTCCTCTTTGGTTCAATAGGAATAGTAGCGCCCACCCCACCAAGTCTCATGAAGAGTTCATGAGATCATCTATATTAAACATTTAGCTTAGTACCTGATATAAAATAAGCAATTTTAAGGTGGGGCTATTATTATCTTTTTTGTAATTATCAGAAAGCAAAAAGTCCCCCATCACCCAAGAATGATCATTGGGAAATGTAGCAGTGACCCCATTAGCTATTCAGGATATGATACAGAGCAAGAATACGGGGACATTCAAAGGTGAGTGTCCTCGTGGTTAGTCGCCACAGGGCTGGGAACTGTGGGAAAGCCGAGGAAAAAGGGGACCCAGTCCCAATGGTATAAACAAGCTCGGTGGGGCCGGTGTGACACAGTCATTGTACAGTGTTCTTAGACATTTCTAAGCTCTTCGAAAATGTAATGGACATCTGGAATTCCAGCCCTACGGATCCTGTTTTATTACAGATTTATGCTATGATCCTTTTACCCTTTCATTTGCCTACTTAGTACCATGGTAATTGGGATTCAACTGTTTTCAAGATGTTTTTAGTGACATTGTATAAATTACTTCTTAAAAAAAAAAACTTTCCAAGTTGGATGAGTGACAAGTTAGTGTATTACCCATGTTACTGAGTCTAGATGTAGAGTTGATGGATTTACAGACAGAATTGCAGTGTAAGTAATGGTGGAGACATGTTATCAACAAGGTTAACTGTTGCTATAATATAAAGATGCTCCCTGGGGTTGACAAAGGGACTAGCCATGGAAAAAGTGACCTTTATGGGAAATTGCTCATCTTAGTTTCTACTGTGAGAAGCACAAACGTGTTGAATATTCTGTGATTATTGTTGCATTCGTAGATATATCAGAGGAATTCAGTAGGCTAGCAAAAGTGAAATGACCAGCCAAAACCGGTTTGGCTCAGTGGATAGAGTGTCGGCCTGGGGACTGAAAGGTCCCAGGTTCGATTCCGGTCAAGGGCATGTATCTTGGTTGAGGGCACATCCCCAGTAGGGGGCGTGCAGGAGGCAGCTTATCAATGTCTCTCTCATCGATATTTCTGGGTCTCTATCCCTTTCCTTTCCTCTCTGTAAAAAAATCAATAAAATATATTTAAAAAGGTGAAATGACCACCAAAACATATATAAAATGAATTCTGCTAATTGAAATGCACAGCAAATGAAAATTGTAAGCTGATCAGAATGATTTTCTTGATTTCCCCCTCAAGTATGTATGGCCAGTGAGGTTTGGGGAGGTGCCTGAAGCATGCTGACATGGGACCTGGGATGCTTTAGCTACAACAGCCACAGGAACTCCTCAAAGACCTTTGTTTAGACATCTTGATACGGCTAATGGGGCTTCTTTTCCATTGCTCCTTTTTGGGAATAGCAATTTAAATAGCAGTATAAAAACGTTCTCATTATGAGTACGTAGCTATTAAAAATTAAAATGGAAAAAGAACCTTCCTTAGGCCACATGTTATATACTTTCATTTATGTGAAACATCCAGGACTAGCAGTTCTGTGGACATGACAAGTAGATCAGTGGTGGCCCAAGACTGGGGTGGGAGTGCTGATGGGCAAAGGCTTTCTTGGGGGTTGAAAAAATCTTCTAAAATTAGACTGTGGTAATGCTGCCTGACTCTGTGAATATATTAAAACCACTGAATTGTATACTTTAAATGAGTGAATTCTTTGGTGTGTAATTTATCCCTCGGTGAAGATGGGAACAAACCTTCCTTCTGTCCACCATCTGCGGGCTCTGGTTTCCTCTGATGCCATTATTTACTGCAGCGGCCAGTCAGCGAGCCGAGTATTTGCTGCAATCTCTGACGGGATGTTTGTTTACCTCTGAGCAAGTTTACGGGAGACATTAAATGCTAGTATTAATTGTGTACAAGAACACACAGATACATTAACATTTCCTTCATGTCAAAATGCAAAAATGTTTCATTGGCTTTCATGTCTTAGAACTAAAAGGCTCGGTGTGCCGCATTTGGCTATTTCACGAGAAAATGTAACGTTTACTTGTTCCAGATGTTGTCTGATTCTACAATGTTAACATAAGAAAATACAGGCTACGGTTTCAAACCACACATCGCGGCTGTGTCTCGCCTTCAGTCTCTAAGTCTAGTTGTGAATCTTTGCAAGGCCCTTTGCAACCCAACTCTCCCGTTACAGTCCGGCTGTGCACAGTGACAAAGCCAGAGCCTGGAACCCAGGCTTGCTCAGGTCCAGAGTCACGGTCATGGCCGACGCCTTGCTTGTCTATTGCCTGTGGTCGTCGATATTGTCAACACCATGACCAGGTGGTCTTGGAAAGAGTAAAGCTGAGCAGGCCTCGCCCATTTTGAAAGTCTCTGTGTGGTGCCCAGGATGTGTCTAAAGTTCTCTGCTTGGTGACAAGCCCTTCAAACCCTGCAGGCTTGTCCTTCTTTCTCCCCTGTCCTCCTTGCTAGAAGAAGCTCCAGTTACTTAAACTTTTCCAGTTATTTCACATTTTTGCAAAAGCGTACCGGATAGAAGTTCATCGTTATTATCACATTTGTTATTTTTTTTATTAATACCTCTTCTTTCTGAACATTTTTGGCTGTAGAAATGTAACTACCACCAGAGTATGACAAATTTATTTTCTGAAGTTTGTTAAAGTGCAGTGATTGATGCCTTCATTAAATTGTAGGAGCGAATAAGGCCATCTGGGTTTTAACGTCTTCTCTCCTTCACCTATCTATATACGTCAGCAAGTTCTCAACTTTGAGAGCCAGTTTCCTTGCTAAAGAATGAGAATAACCATAGTATGAGCTTCAAAAGGTTTATATGGCCCTAACCGGTTTGGCTCAGTGGATACGGCATCAGTGTGCGGACTCAAGAGTCTTAAGTTCGATTCTGGTCAAGGGCATGTACCTTGGTTGCGGGCACATCCCCAGTAGGGTGGGCAGGAGGCAGCAGAATGATGTTTTTCTCTCATTGATGTTTCTAATTCTCTATCCCTTTCTCTTCCTCTCTGGAAAAAAATCAATAAAATATATTAAAACAAAAGATTTATGGGAGAGTCAAGACATAGAACCCTATAAGTACTTAGTGCAGGGGTAATAACAAGGACTTTCGCGTGTTGATTCAGCATTGTTGCCAGTGGCTCCTCTTGTCTTTCCTTTCCTAAGCTCAGGTGCTTGAAGCTGAGAATTGTGCTGCACATCAGGTCTTCCTTAGAAGAGACAGAGATTGTGAGACAGGACATCACCCTGACATTACAGTCACTGGACTATGTTGACACTCACAACATAGAATTATAGGCAAACCCTGTGTGATGAGAGGTCTCACCATGCCACTCCCTCCTCTTCCCTTTATAAAGAGTTGCTAGTATACTCTGAATACTCCCTGACTTAGAACTCATGAATGCATGGAACTCCGGAGAGCAGGAAAGCAGAGCTCCCTTAAAAAAATAATAAAAAAAATCCTCATTAAAGAATATTAATACTCATGAATTAAGAAAAACAAAGGGACCAATTGCCTGGAACAAATCCACATCAGCCTTTGATTCTGTCCACTGAGACGTATGAAGGACCGCTCCATTAAACAGGGGGCGTGGGCCCGAGCAGAGGCTGCAGCTCCCAGCCAGGCTCCCACCCTGCCAGGTGAGCTTGTTCTGTCCATTAGCCTCTGGTAGGCACTCACCAGTTCTCAGTCTCAACCGGGATGATGGAGGGAGATGGATGGGCACCCAGGTTATCTTCCAGTGTAATGCAAAAACATACCATCACATCTTCACAATGATTTCCATCCACGAGAAAAACAATGCTGTTGTGAAAAGGTCAGGATAAGCAAAATAAAACCGCAAGCCACGGGAAAGGTGCACTAATAGCGTGTGTTGGGAGAGGCCATACTGTTTCGAATGCTTTCCCTTATAATTAAAACACAAGATGTGTACATTATAGCCTGTGTCTGCAAAAATTGACTCAGACACCTGTGGGCAAAACAACTATTATTAAACATATTTATAAAAGTTGAAAAAAATGTACCTCTGTACTGGTACATAGATTTGGTTTCCTATTAAATATTTGAATCACAGCATTTTACCCTCAAAGAGTAGGACATGACAAGGACATTCAAAGAAGCTCCTCAAACCAACGCACTCCATTTTATTTTATCTTTTTTGGGCCAGCCGTGTGGGAGCCATGACAGTGTATTTTTAACTCCTATGGTAGAGTCACCTCATCATGGAACCCATAGAAACCAGGACCTTCGTGGTGACCACGGGATCTTGGGGAGCATCTTGGTCCCTGATATATGTACCTCAAAAGATCCCACAAAAACAATTAGCATCCCCGAAACCGGTTTGGCTCAGTGGATAGAGCATCAGCCTGTGGACTGAGGGGCCCCGGGTTTGATTCCGGTCAAGGGCATGTATCCTGGTTGCTGGCACATCCCCACTGGGGGATGTGCAGGAGGCAACTGACCGATGTCTCTCTCTCTCTCTCATCGATGTTTCTGGTTCTCTGTCTCTCTCCCTTCCTCTTGCAGAAAGTCAATAAAATATATTTAAAAAACAAAACAAAAACAATTAGCATCTATATGACCAGGCAGCAAACCCAGTCTTTTTCTTTAAAAATAAAAATATTTTTTATTTCAGAGGGGAAAGAAAAGGGAGAGAGAGATAGAAGCATCAATGATGAGAGAAAAATCATTTATTGGCTGCCTCCTGCATTGTGGATCAAGCCTGAAACCCGGGCATGTGCCCTGACCAGGAATTGAACCGTGACCTCCTAGTTCATGACACTCAAGCATTGAGCCACACCAGCCAGGCCAAACTCACATTTTCAAAGCTAGAGGTACAAAACTACATGCTCATTCCTGTGTGTGCACGCGTGTGCGTGTGTGCATGTGTGCGTGTGTGTGTGCATATGTGTGCTGTACATACTCCAGGAAGACTGCAAGGACATATTTGAGATGTTAGCATAAACCACCAATGGTAACGGGAGTTGGGGTAAATACCCTTTCTATACATATTTATTATGAACAGTTATAAAGCATTGAAAGAAAAAAATTTTAATGAAACTTCATTGAGCAGATTTTTACTTTTTTAATTACACCATTAATAAAATTTAAAATTCAGAAATGCTTGTAAGGAAATACACTAACTATAAAGTTCCCTTTGGTGAGACCACATAGTGAGGAAAGAAGAGGCCCTTAGTGGAGGATGGAGCCACGTGGAAAGTGGGGACCAGCATCATCATCCAGTGCTGAGGCCGGAACTGGGGCACATGTTCATAGAAGATGTATTTGCCTGACACAGAAATGTTGACCTGTGTCAAACTTGTGTCCAGAATGGAAATTTTGGACCACAAGGGAAACACTGGGTTAGTCCTGTGTGTTCATCCTATTTTTTTTACTGGGTTACCTGCACACAGGTAAGTATATAAAGATTTTAAACAAATGACAATGACAACAGGATTGGCTATCTTGATGTTGTCGATTTGATCAGAACTTGATACTTGTTCACAAGTATAAAATCTATGCTTGTGTCAATCAGCAACCCCTCGCACGGTGAGTCAGGCACCTGGTGGTCGGCACAGGAGTGCCTTCCCACGCACACGTGAGAATGTGATGCAGCGCCTGCTCAGTTTGAGTGGATTGCCCTGAATCCATGCGTCCATTTGAGAGAAACAGCACCTTGACACTCCATAGACACAGGCCATCCCATTCACTGAGACCCTTCCCTGTGAGATTCAGGGGCTTTGGACTTGAGAAAAGTAACCCTGCACATGGCACACACTACACACACCCAATGGCATCTGGGGGTGTCAGTCACATATGTCTGCAGTGACATGATAGTCACACCAGAGGACATTCAGGTGGGTGGGTGGTGCATACACAGATATATGAATGCATGCAGACACGTTATATCCTATAACAAACTTTGCTTTAGTTCAGGCCAGGTTTACCATCAGATGAATTACTGAAGTGCTCTTAGTTGTCAAAGCCTCTCCCGTTTCCTGACGGTGGGTGCAGTCCTGCGTGAGGAAGGACTCTGCCTCTACCTCCCTCTGCCATGGTGACCATGTCACAGCATTCTGTCCTGCAGAGCCTAGTCACCCCAACGACAGTGGACCCCTGTTGCTTGGTGGCGTGTCCATGCAGTCGCAGGCTCAGAATCTCCGTGGCAGGCATTACAGTGATTCATGCGTCCATGTCATCCCAGGCAGGCTGGTATGGAGTCCTGGATTTCACGGCGCTTCCCACTGAACAATGCTCATTTCACATAAAAAAGAAAGCAGCATAATTTGCAGATAACCCCCAATGGGAAGCTTGGCAATTTAATTAAAAGCAGCTCTGGAGGCCCTGCGTATTTTATTTCTCATAGTGACAGTTCTAGAAGCCAACAGCCTAGCACTTAAGGGAGCCAGGCAGCTGGTCTTCCTTAGCAGAACCTTTTGGGGAACACACCGGACCTGGACTGGGTCATGTGACTGTACCCACAACCCTGGCACTGGCCCATGAGAACTTAGCGCAAAAGGTGACCTTTCAGCCTTTCTGGTTTAGGTCAGTGGATAGAGCATTGGCTTGCGGACTGTGGGGTCCCAGGTTGGGTTCTAGTCAAGGACACGTGCCGGGCTGAGGGCTGGGTCCCTAGTGTGGGGTGTGTAGCACGCAGGCAGCCAATCAATGACTCTCTATCATCACTGATGTTTCTCTCTCTCCCTCTCCCTTCCTTTCTGAAATCAATAAAAACTATATATATATTTTTAAAAAGATGACCTTTCAGACCTGAGCCTCCTGCTGGGACACGTCATACTGGGTCAGTGGGAGCGCCCAGGCTGTCCACACCTGTTCCCAACATCTCTGCTCCACATCGCCATTGTTCACACACTGGGCCTGGGAGGTGGTCTGGTGGCTTCTAAAGAGACGAACCCATTTCATTTCCTGCCACGCCCACTGAAAAGGTCGTAACCACCACCACAGGACAACATGGGTGTGTCTCCATGCCCCACGCAGTGTCCGCATCACCTGAGGTCTTTGCAAACAGGCGGGGGGAATGACTCCGAGCCACGTGTCAGTGTCGGGAGCTTAGCACCCTCGGCGGTGTCCCCTGGCGGGCGTCACTCTGCAGTCAGAGTAACCAAGTGGGGCGCTGGGCACACATTCTACTGCTCCCTCAAGGACTCAGGAACCTGGAGCTGAGTGGGTCCCCTGTTCCTCCCTGCATGGGCGTCCCTGTAGGGTGTGGGCAGCCACGGCCGCTGACAAATGTGGGCTCAGACTGCGGCCCTGAGAAAAGCCATTAAAGTGGGGCCTCCGGGGAGTCCTCTCCTCCTCACAACTTCGACTTCTTAGGGAGGCTTAAGGACTCCCCAGCTCAATTCTTGACCAAGGGCTGGGGCCACCCCAAATCGACATGTGATTCGATACAAATATAGGACATTTGTTATACAACGTGGTTATGGGCCTTCTGCTATCTTACCAGCTCAGTGACCTGGCTGGAGCCCTCCTATGAGGAGACCCCAGAACTGCCCCTCTCCCTTCTATGCGCCCCCCCTCTCCTTCCTGCCATAGAAAACACTTCAGTTTCAGGCATTCTGACCTCCTCTCCCCAAGATCCCAGGTAGCTAGACCTGGGGTCAGTGTGCAGAACCTCTGCTCAAAAACAGACAGACCCAGGCGGTTCTGAGGGAGGTGGACCCTTCTCAGAAAAACGAGGATACCGAACGTGGGTGCAGGGGTCAAGAATACTGGAGAGGAACGGTGCACACTAAACTGTCGACATGCCCGGGGAAGCTGTCCATGCATGTGTATTTCCCATTGAGGATCCAGCGATGGGTGGGTTCAAAAGCACTGATTGGATCATGAAGCAGCAGAGCCTGGGCACTGCACATTCCCAAGGCAGGAGTTTGTGCTGATTCCTCTTCCCTCCAGGACAGCGGACACCTTTGTACTCCCTGTGTTCCCAGAGCTCTGGCAAAGGGCGGCCTGGCTTCAGCATCTGACTGGCTGTCTGTCTTAGATCCTTCCCTCCGTGTCTCTGTAAAGAAGAGGCCTCCTCTGTCCCCATCTTATGCAAGTATCGTGTGCAAATCTGTGCCTGGGCCTGAGAGCACACCCACTGCACACCGGCCTCCTGGAGGGTGGAGACGCAGGGACGCCGGGAACGCCAGGAACTGCCGGCACCTGATCTGGCCCGCCTTCCCAAGCACTTGTATGCAGGTATTCACAGGGCCTCACCCACACGGTGGGTTAAAATGTGCACGACCAATCAACCACATTTGTTTTCAGTCAAAACTACTAGATAATTGACCACTTAATCATGCCATTTGACGGGGACCGTGAAGACCCTAACTGTGCTAAGTGACCTCTCCAGGATGAGTGAAACCGTGGTACCTTTACTTGGGATCCCTGCCTTCACATCTCAGGGCAGCTCCAGGGGGTGGGGTGTCGCCAGGTTCCCTCCACAGGTGGCAGGTAAGGGGCTGGAGCGCAAAGGACGGAGATCGGCCAGGACAGCAGAGCGCTGGTGGGTGCTGGGCCCTGTGCCAGGAGCGGTGACCAGCCGGGTGAGGGCAGCCAGGCCGGTGAACGCGCCTGCCGCATCATGGCGCTTTCTCCTATGATTTATACAGTCGCCACGACTCACCAAGGAACACATCTCTGTGCAGAAATTTTTCTTAATAATAGGAACGAGAGCAGTAGAAAGAAACGTTTTCTAAATAGTGACACTATTGGAAACGCTCTCCTGCTCCATCCAGCTGTCGGCTTTCATTTCTTTTCCTTAGGAACCAAATTGATTCCGCATAAAAAGTCATCCATCTGAGCGGAATTTTCCATCAATGTCATTCCGAGAAGGTGAATTAGGCGATGGCGATTGTGAGAAATACATTTAATGCCATCATTATATCAGTGTTAGCCAATCTCGCCACAATATGAAGGTGACTGCATGGTTTTTGTTGTGTTTTATTGTCCCTGTTATGTTTCATGACAGAAAATCAAAAGGAGAAAATGGACCCGAGGATCACATGGGCTCCCACGCTCTGGAGAGGCGTCACGGATCTGGGCCCTGATTCAGATGTTCACATGGAAGGCCCTGGACCTTTCTATCCCACACGTCAGAGCTGCTATGTAAAAACCATGTGACAGTGATTGTGTTCCCTCCTGTCTGAACGCCCCTCCCCTCACCCCTCCAGTGCCCTGTCATGTTCCGCAGTGAGTCCACTGCCCGGGAAGACGCACCTTTGCTGGGGGATGAGACCAGGCCCACGAGCTTCTAGATATAAAACAAAATGCACCTGCCCCAGCTGGTTTGGCTCAGCGAATAGTGCATCGGCCTGCGGACTGAAGGGTCCCAGGTTCAATTCTGGTCAAGGGCACATGCCCAGGTTGCGGGCTCAACCCCAGTAGAGGGTGTGAGCGAGGCAGCCAATCAATGATTCACATCATGGATGTTTCTATCTCTCTCTCCCTCTACCTTCCTCTCTGAAATCAATAAAAATATATTTTTTAAAAAACAAACCCTTTAGAAAGGGGGTTTGGGTTCTGCTATTATTTCTCTAATGCGGAGGATGTGAATGTTTACAAAGCTCATTATATATTGTTCTCAGCGACTGATTGTGCCCGTTCTGCCGAAGATAGATTTTTAGATGGCGTAGGTGACTTTTTCACTGTTGGGCTAGATTTACAGCACTAAAGGAAAGAAAGCCTTGGGTAGAGATTTCCATTTGCAAAGGCAATCAGCACACACATCCTTTCATAATTCACAAAAAGCCAGCGTTTCTCCTGGATCCTCGGAAATATAAAAAGTGTGTATTTGTTCAGACAATTGTTTAGTTCGGGGCTATGGCTTGTATAGTTAAGGCAATTAATCAAGTTTATAGCTCCTTTTGAGTTTTGAGTTTATAATTCTTTGGTCACTGAGTTATACTACCTCCCTCTACATGTCTAGAAAGATATAATTTATTAGGACAGAATCCTCGCTTGTATTATGTGCAGTCTTCCAGTATATAGTTTAGTTAAAGCCCCCAAATTAAGGTTCTGATGGTTTCTATCTACTTAAAGTCCAAACACTTTTGCAAGACAGAACTGTTGTCAATAACAATCTTCTTTTATTTCAGCTTTCTTAAAATCTGCCATTTACTTCTGAATCTTGCACCAGTGTTGGTAGGAAAGGTGTATCTTGTCCTTTCATTTTTGGGGGTATAGCAATATGTTCTTGGTTTCCTATATGATTCATAAATAATCTTTCAAGACCTCAGGAAAAGATCCTAGTACTTATTTCTTAATGGTCTCACCTTAAAAATGGCTGTGTTTCACCATTTTTGTACCAAGTAGCTATTACCTTTCCCCAATGTATATGCATAATCCAAAACCAATGATACAGCCCCTCCCATTATCCCGGTAATGCATGCATTTGGTGACAGTTCCCATTACTGACAAACCTCACTAGGTTTATTTCAACATATTTAAATTCAAATAGGAATTACTCATTGTGATCTCTGATAAGGTTCCTGTATTCAGAACTGCAGACAATCTTAATTATGTGTAAACAATTCTAATAAGAAAGAATATATATCTTTGTTTAGAAGCCAAACCCAAAGCATAAAGTGTTGAGAATAATGTACAATTAAAGGATGTAGAAATAATCAAAGTAGTAACAATGAGATAAGCCACTTCATAAACACCGTAGCAGAAGCTCACACAAGAGCTGAATTCCAGTTCTATGGTCCCTACCTTACTGCACTCACCTCACTGCATGGTACCCACCTTCCCCCGTCCCCCCGCCCACCACTACCTTGCAGCACGACGCCCCTCCTCCCTAAGTGGGAGCTCCTGGAACTCTCAAGGAGCCATGAAGGAGGTGCTGGTCACGCCCACGCTCCAGGTGAGGAAACTGAGCATGATGGTGGAGTACCTTGCCCACGATCTCACCAGTAAGCTACGGAGCCCACATGTAGCCTCAGTCTTTAATCCTTATTAAGTAACCCAATGACTCAAAGAAAGGAGGAAGGAAGAAAAGAAGGGATGGGGGGTGGAGGAAGAAGAAAGGCAGGAAGAAAGGGAGAGAGGGAGGAAGGGAAGGAGGAAAGAAGGAAGCAGGGAGAAACAAACAAAAAAAGGACGTCTCTCTATAGTAGAAGCCAGTGGTCGGCAAACTGCGGTTTGAGAGCCACATTTGGCACTTTGGCCCCTTGAGTGTGGCTCTTCCACAAAATAATACGGCCTGGGCGAGTCTATTTTGAGGAAGTGGCATTAGAAGAAGTTTAAGTTTAAAAAATTTGGCTCTCTAAAGAAATGTCAATCGTTGTACTGCTGATATTCGGCTCTGTTGACTAATGAGTTTGCCAAACACATACGTATAGTCTATATACGTATGTGGCCTATATATATAGGCTATACCACAGTGGTTTTCACACTTTTGACCTGACCACCTCACATGGAAATTCTGTCCACACACATAGATGGATAAAAAGCGGGACTCACTGTTTCAAAGTGCTGTGCAGTCTTACATTTTCCAGTCTATTTTCTTTCATTAAGAAAAGGTAGTTTAGAGCCACTGAATTGATTTCATGACCCATAAATGGTTGCAAACCACACATTGAAAACTACTGCTCAGGTGGATATCCTTAAATCTTTTTTTTTAAAACACAAAGGTAACAGAATGAGTACCAGTTTCAGGTAAAAAGGGGAAACATCTGTACAAACCGCTAATGTGGACGATGACAGATAAAAATGTCAGAATCAATGATTCCAGCATTGAAGTCAATATGAAACTATGGCAAAGATTAAATTGAGGTCTGAAAGAATCCTAACAGGTTAACAAAACACTTCTGTTATATTTTTGATAGGGGCAACAAAGAAACACACAAACAACAAACAAAACCCCACAACTTAGAATTTATAAATATTCCTCGAATTATTGTCAGTTTCAATATTGAGCAACTTGGTTTTTGATTTATTTGTATTACATTTAGGAATATCTTTAGGCAATGAAAATAAAATATTTTACATGTATACACATATACATATGTATGTATATATAAGTATATATATTGCAAAAACATAACCTGATATGATCTGCATGGTAAGAAAATTATATTGAAGAACATGTAGCATATTCCTCACATTCAAATACATAATATTCCATAATGGTAGTATTTAAATGCAAAGTAAATATAGGTTTCCACTGATGAATGGGATCCTTCCTTGGGAAATAAAGTAAATACATGAAGGCAAATATTATTTAGACCAATTGACAGTGAGGTCAGAGGAACTCTTGGGTCTCTGTACTGACTCAAATGTGTGAATGGGTTGCCCCTAACAGCAAGCCTTCTGGGTTTGTAAAAAAAAATTTATATATATATATATATAATTTATGAATGAAATTATTATATGTATATATAATTTCAGAGAGAAAGGGAGAGGGAGAGATAGAAACATCAATGATAAGACAGAATCACTGATCAGTTGCTTTCTGCATACCCCACATTGGGGATCCAGGCTGAAACCTGGGCATGTGCCCTGACTGGGAATCGAACCGTGACTTCCTGGATCATAGGTCGATGCTCAACCATTGAACCATGCCAGCAGGGCCCTTCTGAGTTCTAATACCTGAATGTGGCTCTGGGCCCACAACAGTGTCATTGATGGTGCAGATTCAAATCCTCCGTGAAGACTTCAGCTCGGGAATTAACTTCAAGGTGCTAACAACAGCTGGCCTATAAATTATTTGAACCAAGGAAAATGTCGAAAATATAGTTATGAACCTCAAATTTTAATTTTAGGCTTATGTGAAAATTTTCAGGACCACTCAGTACACAAAACGTTATATGCAAACCCCTGGAATTCACTTCTTTTTTTGACAGCTGAGCCTAGTGATGGTTACAAAGTATCTAAATTTGGCTCAAGTGCTTTACGTGCCATGGCTACAAAGGAAGCAAGATACAATGTAAGTTTAATACGTGGAAACATGCCATCTGCTTTGGCTGTTTATTCATTCCAGGACCAAAAAAGCACCTGAAAACTTGAGTTTCTAATTTAGAAAACCTTAAGTAGGGAGAGAACTCTTTGGACAAGCCTGGCTAACAGTTTTCAAAAACTCATTAGTGCTGTAAAATTTCATTTCATTCTCTCAAACCTGCAAGGCATCCAGCATATTTACCATCATACCCTTTTCTTTCCATGTTCTCCTCACCTCCGTCTGCAGGGCCCCGCATCATCAGTCATCAAGGTGAACACGGAGATGGACTGAACAGAAGGCACGGAGCACCCTGTCAATGATCACTACCGAAACACAGCAAGAGGAGACCTAGAAGACAACAGAGTCCCTTGGTCAGCCGGCTTACCCCCCCCCCCCCCCGTCTTCTCCGCCTTCTTTCAAGTGCCGAGGATGTTTCTTCACATGTAACACCAGTCTCAGCCCGGGGTCACACAATTGCTGTTTGTGGACGAGGCCCACGGTTTCGGGCTGGCTCCGTGGCTCTGTGATGGTGACAGCCGAGGCAAGGAGCGCTCCCGTGAATGCCGGATTAGTCCTCAGCTGACACCCTCTGCAGGGTAATCCTCTCACATGCAGGGCTCAGCGTACAGCTGTGACTCGCTAGCAGTGGGGTCCCAAACCCGCCAAGACACCCCTACAGACAGGAGTGGGAGTGTGAGTAGCTGGAATCAGCTGGAAGGTGGTGATGACCTGATTGTAACTCCGAGGGAGGGACATGTGTGATTCCCACCCGCACGGACTTGGCCAGCACGCTCAGTGCCAGCACGAACCAGCTGCCTGCTTCTCTCTGCTTTCACTTGGTGTCAGAGCACAGTGAGTGGGTCCCTTGACGCCACACCCATGTTAATAAACCTAACCCCCTTTTGTCCACGGAGCCTCACCCCAGATTTCCAGGTGCACAGTCCCCCAGTCTGTCCCCCGCGCCTGCCACACTCACTGTCAGCTAGTCACAGTGGAAGCTGCGGGTACAGAGAGCAGCAGCTGTGCCTCGCCTGGTGCGGCACCGCTGCCTGGCTTCCCTGCAGCTTTCCCAGGGCTGCCGGAGGGCAAGTCCGTGGTTGCTCTGCTCCTACGCGGCTGGGGGCCCCTCTTCAGGAGGGACGGGTCTTGAAGACATGAGTGAGCTGTCCTGGGAAGAGCCAGGGACAGGCATCCTGGATGGAGGGAGCTTCCCGGTGATGGCTGGTGTGCTGGGAGCTCCGTCACGGAAGCCCAGCGAGGCCGTGCCCCGAGCCCCGTGGCACAAGCCCGGGATTTAAGATGCGGAGAGCACGAGGCACAAATTGTGAGTGTCGGCGCTGGAATGCAAGCCTTGGCCTCTGACTGTAAAGCCCTTGCTCAGTCAAGAATCAGCACCCTGCCAAGACCGGTTTGGCTCCGTGGATAGAGCGTCGGCCTGCGGACTGAAAGGTCCCGGGTTCGATTCTGGTCGGGGGCATATACCTTGCTTGCGGGCACGTCTCCAGTGTGGGGTGTGCAGAAGGCGGCTGATCGATGTCTCTCTCTCATCGATGTTTCTGACTTTCTGTCCCTCTCCCTTCCTCTCTGTGAAAAATCAATAAAATATATTAAAAAGAAAAAAAAGAGTCAGCATCCTATCCACTCAGCAGCTAGGCTCCCAGGGTGGCAGAGAGTGGACCTCGGGCAGGGATCCTGACCAAATTTCGCTTTTCTGATAAAGAGATGGAGAGCTGATTTCAGGCCTCAGGCTCTCTGCTGCTCTTTTTCTTTCCGAGTGGAGCGTGGGTGACATGTCTGGGATTGCAGCAGCCACCCTGTGGTCGTGAGGGAGCAGCACGAGGACAAGCCCACACATCAATGCCTCTGGTGGCGTCGATGGGCAACCGAGTCCGTCGCAGCAACTACCTAAGCCTCGTTACAAGGGAAATAAGCCTCTACTTAAGGTTTTAGATGGGGTTTACGTTATTTTCAGTCAAATGCAAACTTAACTGGTAGAGGAAGGGCCTGGGGGAAAAGGGTGTAAGGGCCCTAAGCGCCTTGTGACGTGTGGAAGACAGTATCTATCCACCTGTCTGTCTATCCATCCATCCATGCATCACCCATCTATACACTCACCATCCATCCATCCATCCATCCATCCATCATCCATCCATCACTTACCTTCTATCCCTCCACCCATCATCAATCCACTCATCACCATCAATATACCTATCATCTCTCTCTTCATTATCCATCCACCTACCCATCTATCTCCCATCCGCCCATCCATCCATCTACCCACCCATCATCTATTGACTTAAGTCAGGAATGTTATAGGAGGATCTAACACATATTTTTCTCATTTTCATCATTAAATGTCCCTGGTGCAGACCTCTTTTGTTTGATGCGCTTGCTGTATACGTGAGAGGTGAGCTTTAATGTGCCCTTGCTCTTAGGTTGTTTCCGTTGATGAGCAGAACTAACCAGCTGGGCTGCTAGTGCGCGCACTCTCCAGCCAGCTCCCCCCACCCGGTGTGACAGGGTGTCTGTGCCTGGAAAGGGAGAGCGCTCAGCAGCTCCCGGGGCGCCCAGCCTGCCCGTCGGTGACACGACTGTTCCTGCCGCGCGAGCAGGAACCCGACACACGTGACATTCACAATAAAACAGTGTGATGTGACTGAGCAATGTGTGCGGTGAAACAGGAAACAGCGCTGATTCTCAGCTCATAAAACGGCACCACAAGGGTGCTTGTTGCCGTGCTATTCTCCAGCAAAAACTGTTCCCAGAGCAGACAGGGAAAAAGCCGGCAACACCCCCAGCCAGGAGCTCAGTTCTGGGGAAGACGGCCACGCTCATGAGAACGGAGAGAAGGCAGGCCTCCCACGGGCCAGGAGTTAACCCTGAGGTTAACGTTTGCAGCGCACTCTGAGAGGTTCTGAGCTGACGAAAGATGTTCGGAGTTCCTCGGCTAAAGCTAGTCATTCACCGATATTTATGGGGAACGTTCGTTTCCCAAAATGGCCTGTAGCTCCTAATTGAAAATCTGCGAGCGGAGTGCAGCCACCGGCTGTGAGATGCTGGGGGTCGGGGACCTTCCCCCGTCTCTGCCGGCCTCTCCCTGTTGCTGCCTGCGCAGCTTCTGGGCTGGCTGCCCTGAGTGGTGCTCCCCTCTGCACACGCGCCAGAGATGCTCTAGTCCTTTCCGGGGGAGTCACAGGCGGCGCGACCTCTCACTCAGCACGTGTGTCTACAGACCGATGTCACATCACCGAACAGTCCACATGTACAGGGAGCACCGGAGCCCCCCTCCACCTCCTTCTGTGCCTGCGTTACAGGAACCACCGGGGCGCAGGCCTGTTCACAGTGACCCCAAACCCAGCATTTTAAGCCGGCGCCCGCTGAGCAGCCTGCGCCTAAAGTTGTGAGGAAAATTCACTAACAAAGCAAAACAGAGAGCCCGGAACAAAACACGAAGGTAGTATGAAGAGAAAATGTCAAGGAAGTGTCCGTGTTTCTTGCTCTCTGCACATACTCACAGGAAGACAGGACTCAGCCTCTTTGTGAAGGCAAATGGATTTATAATTCAAAATCTTAATTTATCCTTGAATTATTCAAATGAATACTACTTTAATTTTCTAGATTGTTTCCCATTATTTATCCCTAAAACTTCTACCCTGTGAGGTGTGGACATATGTTTTCCAAGGCTGCTTGCTTGTCCTCAGTGGTGGTGGTTGGGGAGGCGACATACTTCCTCTGGGTAATTTTAGGTCATAACAAAAGCAGCTTTTGAATTTTCCTCGATGTAGCAAATACGGAAAATAAGAGAGAAGTGTGTTGTATTATACATGTAATTAAGAGATCTTCCGCCCTAACCAGTTTGGCTCAGTGGATGGGGTGTCGGCCTGCAGACTGAAAGGTCCCAGGTTCGATTCCTGTCAAGGGCATGTACCCTGGTTGCGGGCACATCCCCAGTAGGGGTGTGCAGAAGGCAGCTGATTGGTGTTTCTCTCTCATCTATCCCCCTCTCCCTTCCTCTCTGTAAAAAACATCAATAAAATATATATTTTTTTAAAAAAGAGAGAGATCTTCCAGTTACAAAAGAAATGAGTTGTCATTCAGATGTCTAAATCCCTACTTGTAAAAAGTTAAATTCACTTGTCCTTTATGTTAAGCTTGGAAGAAAGTATATGGCATGGGATCAGTGAGTCCCTGAAGTATCAGGAGGGAGTGTAAAGGAAACAACTCACATGTCTATGAAAATCCTGGATTGTCATATCGTACTATCATTTAAGAATATGTGCATCATACCAACCCAGGGAGTACGGGAGGAAGCGGGTTACAAAATTCCCATGTTCACAAATAGTCCCATTTTGGAACTACTTGTCTCCGTGTTTGAGTCACACACAGGGAGGAAGTCTCTGAATGCGTAGGTCCTCGCACCCTTCGATTCCTGGGCTCGGCTGGTGGGTCGCTGTTTCATTTAGCGCATAAAGACTTTGGACATAACAGAGCGCGGCCGTACGTACATTAATGGCATCTCTTTCCTGTCTCAGCGACGTGGATGATCTCCCACTGGGCTACTTCTCTCTCAGTAACGTACTGAATGCAGCCGGAAGGGAGTGAGCAAGAAGCAAAGCTACCCTAAAACCATCTGTAATACTGCCAGAGAGGTTAGACCAAACAGTGCCGGCAGTTACCAATTAGGACAGGACCACCGATGTCAACAGCTTAAGTTCTCTGATACTACTAACAGGAACAATAGGAAATAACCATGGCCATTAGTTGCTTACTCTTCTGAACACATATACATCTCACCCTACGGAGAAGCCGTATCGTGCCTGTGTGCGTGCAGTACCCGGGACACAAAGCAGGCCATGTATGAAACTCTGGACAAGAAGACGCAGTAAGCATAATGTCCACAGAGCTTGATTTTATTTTACCTTAAATATAATTGCATTTTTAAAAGCTTCAGTGAGTTCAATGATTTAAAAAAAAAGTCAAAGATACCAACACATTTCTCACGGTCCAAAAATGATTCCACACATTTTCTGTAGCCAAGTCACTTGTAATAGATTTCTCAGTTATATTCTTAGGTAATCATTTGTATATTCTCTCTATAAATACTGTTAGTCTGTCTAGTGAGTTTTGGGGAGAAAAAGGAAGGTGTACATGAATGGTAGTTCTTGTTAAAAAAAAAAAACACAGAGTTTTTGAAGGGGGAAGGATTTATTATCATCAGATTCTACCCGGTTATTACAGATAAGGAGGTGGAGGGAAGGGGGAGGCTGAAGCCCTGTGCCCACCGCAGAGCAAGCCAAGCTGGGTCCCAGACGTGGGGAGACGCTCACTTCCAAGCCCGTTCATTTGGTACAAACACGTGAACAGAATGGCAGGAAAATGCCCCTAGGGCGATTTCACTTTAAACGTGTCCTTTCTTAACGAAAGCTGAGATCATGCTTACCATTTCCCGTGTACGTGGAAAAGGGGAATTGAACGATCCTCCCTGTTTTGCCGAGTATTTTGTAGATCAGGTTTTACGGTGGCTTGAAGTCAGCAAACAGGCCTGTTTCCCATGTGTCCCCAGCAACTTCCCAAAGGAGAAAACAAGCCCTCCCTCCCGACCCCAGTCTGGTAATGGGCGAGGGAGCCTGGACTTGAACACAAAGGACTTGAACCCGGAAACCCACAGGGTGGCTGGACTCAGAATTCCACGCGTGACATTGTTACCTGCTGCAAGCACGCAGGAGGGAAACGAGGGGCTGGGCCTGCGGCATCGGGCAGACAGCCAGAATCGGTGCAGTGACGTGAAGTTGGTTGGGCTGGAAACGTCCATGCAGCCTCATAATAAAGAAATGCCCCTGATGTGGCCGC
Organism: Lasiurus borealis; assembly: GCA_004026805.1. Classification (NCBI taxonomy): domain Eukaryota; kingdom Metazoa; phylum Chordata; class Mammalia; order Chiroptera; family Vespertilionidae; genus Lasiurus; species Lasiurus borealis. The sequence continues at coordinate 19,005 of PVJN01008719.1, forward strand.
GACCCGATTCTTTGTGAGGCTGGAGCAGGAGCCGCCGTGTCTGCCAAACCCAGGAGAGAGAGGCAGGCAGGGAACCCACATGCCTTCAAGCTGCCACGGGGATGGAATTAAACAGCGGAGAGTTTAAGAACAATTGCTTTTTAGCCCTTTAGCAATACTTTTTAATTGGTGTTAAATGTTAACGGTCCCTGTGATGCACTTAGAACAAAAACGCATTTAAATAAATAATATTTAGGGATTGTTGGCATTTCTGATTCTTTGTTATATAGTCTGAGCAACCGGAGTTGATGCTACAAAGTATTGATGCTACAAAGTAGCAAACACCCGGGGCTCATGAAGCTGAACCACCTCTGGTTTTTACACTGGAGATATTTTTGCAATAAGAAGTATGCCCGTCTCCTCCCCATCCCCCGGCAGTTTAATTTATATTAATTGTTTTAGATGGTTATAGACATTTTTGCTATTTTCTTACCATTAAAAAAAAACAAACCCGAATTTACTGATTTAGTCACTTTCTATCCCATCATTTCTAGACTAGCAGTGAAATCGACATGGATTAATCCCCAAGGCTGATGACAGGCTGGGAGGGTGGCCTGGGCAGTTCAATTAGTGGTTATTAGTACTACCTTGACCAGGTCTTTAAAATCGCCTGGCACTTCCCAGGTAAAAGTTACTGTGGCTGCTAGGTATCAGTAGTCACTAAGAAAAATAAATAAAAAGGCAATGGATTATATGTTGAAATCAGGAGCTATTAAACATTTAAAGTTGTAAGTCTTATCAGATGTTGTGGGTGAGGTAAAGCTTCTTTTAGAGTCGAGAACATCTCCCACTGGGAATAACGGGACAGGTGCGCCCGCGGTTCTCAGCGGCAGTTCCCTTTCCGGGTCCTTCCTGCACAGCTGCCTCTCTTCCCAGTGACTGGAAGAGGCACTGTCTCCAGGGGAGCTGACGACAGGAAGGTCACGGAGCAGTTGTTTTTGGACACTGCCAACAGCCTCTAACGGGCATTTTCTACTCTACCCTCTTCCATCGGAGATGAAAAAAATCCACAATCAGGAGGCTGCCCTTTTATTTTAGAAAAAAGGGAACTCTGAACATTTCAAGACCAGTCAAGATACACAGAGATACTGCTTCCATCTGAGCAGTCAACCCACACTGACCTTCCTCAGAGAAACACCGAGGATGTGCACCCCACCCGCCATCAGTGAGACCAGCACCTCAAATTCCATTGCTTCAATTCGAAGAATCAAGGAACGTGATTCAGAAATAGTAGGACATCCTGCATTTTATTCAACTCCATATGACAAAATAGGAACCTAGACTAAGACATCCATTTCGATCAGCAGGTGTGTCGAGCCACAGATTTCATCATAAAAAATATTGGATCTAGGTAACAATTCCCGCTGCTCCGGGGAGGCCCTGGCCCCACATGGCATCCCAGTAGAAAAATAGTGTCTCTCTTCACCATGCAGAGAGGGGCGGCCTCGCCCTGAACACAGAGGGGTCCGTCTCGCGGTCCTGTCACGAGCCGTCTTATTTACACACTTTACATTTCTCTGACGTTATATATACACACATCCTCTTGGGAGAAGACAGAACCCTACACGGGATCAAATACTAACAACAAAAAATTCACGCCAAAAAAGAACACAGATAAATAATAAAGACATTCAACTGCTGAAACACAGCAACGGGAAGCCACCTTTCTTTTCCCAATGATGCCGAGACAGCCCCTGCCCCGCATCCCACCAGGAGGAGCGGCCGGGGCACGTGGTGGGGGCACGACCGCATCCCTCAGAAAACAGGGCTGTGGAAGCGAGTTCAGAGTTCATTACGGACAGAAGAAAACTTCGCAGTCTGCCTTGTTGTGAGTCTTCCGCGCTGTTCAACGTTGTCATCTGTCGTTGCTGTGGTTGAGTTGGAAAGATTGTCCTATTTTTTATTTTATTTTATTTTTTTCAGCCGAGGTGGCTGTCTGATTCCTTCTTAAGGGCACTGGGACCCGAACATCTCTGGGACTGTGGTGGTGCTGGAGGAAGCCCGTAAGTCTCAGACTGCAGCCCGCTCCCGCTCCCGATGCACAAAATGAGGTAGAACAGGCAGCCCCGCCCCCACTGCCAGACCTGCCCCCCCACCCGCCCACCTGGCTGCAGGGCGGGTCCTCACTCGGGCAAGGAAGGCACCAGCTTAAACAGGTGTGGTGAGTGACCGGGTGACATTGTGCTTTGTTTTCATCTGAGAAGGTCACAAATCCACGGGGGGAATGGAGCGCATTTCCCAGTGATGCCTGATCACCCTGACAGACTGATACTTCTCCCCAGTCTACGGACACAAGGGCCAGTGCTCCTCGGGGCAGTCGGGGCTCCCTCATGGGGTGTAAGACCGAGATGGAGACAACAGTAAAACTGTACCTACACAGCCTCCTCTTAGCTCCTGGCTCCCACGGTGGCCCCTTCCTAAGACGCATTCATCAAAGTTTCGTTAGAGGGGGCCAAGTTCTCAAATGCGCGTTGCAGGAAAGTTAGGTAAGTCATTTTAACGGAAGAAATGGCAGGCCCTAGATTACTGCGGAACTGGGAAGTCTGGGTGGCTTTTCTGTTTTAAGTAGCATCGATTTCTCATGTTGTCTGACCTTAAAACAAGAAACGATAACAGGGTTGTTTTTTCTTCTTCCATTTTCCTTAAATCAAAGTATGTACTATTTATAAAATACTTTACATCTTTTTAAATCTTCAAATTATAGACAAACATCCCTAATACAAAATACTAAAAGTGCAACAGTATAAATTAAGAGTTTGCAACCACATTATACAAACATTACCTCTTTATTGTACAGCTTTGATAACGTGAAGTATTTACTCACAACGGTTTATAATGTTGTGAATAATTTACGGTGACGCTCGTCTGTAACTGGTTCCCAGTCACTGGGCCACAGACCACACTAGAGAACAACTGTCCACATAGCAGCTACAAACATTTAAATAAAAATAAAAAAAGGCTTGTTACTGACAGGTACTTACTTGCACACAAAAAAGCATGCTATCTTTCCCAATGGAACTTCACAATTTTGCCTGCATTGAAATAACCCACTTATTTATAGTAAAACAAGTCTTGCTTTCAAAAAAAAAAAAAAATCACACTGTCAGATGTATTCTGCAGTACGAAAGCTACCTTTCAAGTTGGGGCTGCATGTCTGTTACCCGCATAATCGTAACATTATAAATACTACAGACAAAGGTACAGTCATAAGACACGATGTTGGGAGGACGGGACCAGGTCTTTAGGATATGAGTTCTAGAAACGGAGTTCAATGTTTAACTATTCTGAATGAGCGTCGCTGGAATACCGCAGGGGACCCCCTAGTTCCCTCCCGGGATGATTGCGTTTCAGGAGACACGAAGCAGATGTGCTTGGAGCCCTTTCTGTTCCCAAGGCGGTTTTCCAGGGACTTCTGATTTATGTTTATTTAAAAGGTGGAAGAATTCTCAAGAACAGTCAAGCTCACTGAGAAAGGACCATGCAGTGCTTACGAGATGACCTTCCAGCAGCCACACAGCTAACGTGTTTCCTGCCATGGGGACAATTTCAAGCAGAACCCGGGTACGGCAGGTGTGTACCTGATGGCCACACAGCACAGTGCGCAGGAGGGACCGAAGGGCAGATGAGCAGCCGTGCGCGGGCTAGTTGATCCCGATCTCCTTGTTGTCCTCGATGAACCTCGTGAACGGCCGGCTGGCCCCCGTGTCGGAGCTGGCTTTGTCCAGGCCCACCATGGGCGGGCTGCTGCCCGTGCGGGCCTTGTCCATGCTCGCGGCCAGGGAGCCCACGGAGGGCATGGCGCTCCCACCCAGACTCACCGGGAGCTGGGGGATGCCCCCGTTCTGGATGACAGAAATCTCATTGTTCTTCATGGCCAGCCCGTTGGTGATGGCCGCCGCATACTGATTCCAGAAACTGGGGTCCACGTTCATGGCACGTGCTGCCAGGTCCTTCTGAAACATTTCCGAGAACTTCAGGGCATCGCCCCCCAGCAGAGCCATGGGGTTTTCCACCGACAGGCGGCGGCCCCGCCTCGCAGGGGCATTGTTCCACATGTGTGTGCCCATGTGCACCTGCATGGGAGACAGGGAGACAACCAGTGAGCAAAAGGCATGAGGTGGTGTGCCTGTGGATGCATGCCCCAGTGCCATCCACACACACGCTCGACTCACTCAAAACTTGTTTCCGTTCCCATCCTAAGCCAGTCCATAGGAGGCAAACTTTTCTGAGCATCTTATGCTTCAACTAGAGGCCTGGTGCATGAAATGTATGTACTTGGGGAATGGGAGTAGGGTCCATCAGCCCAGCCTGCGCCCTCTCACAGGCCGAGAGCCATCAGTGGGACATCTTTAGTGCTGCTGTGGAGGCAGGAGAGGTTCCCTGCCACCACAGCTGTGCTCACCAGCCATGAGTCTGGCTTCTGTGGGAGTGCACTGACCACCAGCTAGTAACTCCTGCATTGAGCGTCTTCCCTCTGGTGGTCAGTGCACGTCACAGTGACTGGTTGTTCTGCCAGCCGATTTGCATATTATCCTTTTATTATATAGGATATGATTTATTTTTATTTAATACAAAAAGCAAAACCAGCCAATGCATTGATGTTTCTTTCCCTTGATGAACTTGATAGAACACCTACTCCTCCCCAAGGTGTGAGATGAAGACCCCCAGAGGATGTTTCAAAGTTCAGGGCCTCTTGGCTCCTGAGCCTGGCAAAGGGGGCCTCTCCTTGCCCCATTAAGTCATCCCATAGGTAAACTCTTGGCTCCACCCAAACACAGAGGAAGCATCCTGGGCATCTGTGGTCAGCAGAGACCTCAGTAAGTAGAAGCCACAGGCATTGGCCTTTTCACAGTCTCTGAAGAGATCACCAAGACCCCAGCATGGCCGGAGGGCAGCACATTTAGCTGAGAGTGGGACACTGGCTTGCACGTGTCACCTAGTGCCTACCACACACTCCATTTCCCAGGGAACAAGGACAGAATGCTGGATCTGAAATATGAACACAGTGCCAGCTCTTCACTATGGTGCTTCTCACCAAACGACCATGGCCCCCTCAGCAGCCACGGGATAAACAACAGAACCAGCTTCTGGCCTGGGGCAGGATAGGCATCATTTGTATCATGGGGATATGTTTAAAGGCCCAGCTTGGCTTGCCATCAGTGTTCCACAAGATTCTAGACAGCTGGGCCCCAGGCCTGCCCTCCGGGCATGGTATCCATCACCTCAACAGGCTGCTGCGCTACAGGGACTGCACAAGACCCAAGGGGAGGGGAGATGCTCTATAGCTGTACAGCATGCACACATCCGAAAATGTGATCCTGTGCACCTGAGTGCACACATGGCACACACACATATGCAGACAGCACACACATGCAGACAGCACACACACACATGCAGACACCACACAGTACACACATACTATACATGTGCACACTACACCCATGCACTCCCCCACATACATTATATACATGCAAGGCACACACTGGAGAGGTATACACACACTGCACACTCGTGCATATACATGCACACACTGACATACACGTGCACACCCACCCACATGTGCACACACCCACCCACACCCTCACTCACACTCTGCATGAGTGCACACACTACAGGCACACACATGCTGTTTTGCGTTGGCTCTCCAGCAGCGCCTCCCCCTGGCCAGTGGCAGCCCGCCTGCCACACCTCTGGAAATGGAGGGCATCCCTGATGTCCCGGGGGATGTGGGGGGTGGTTTTGGGAGGACCCCAGCCTGTTCCCTCACCTTGAGGTTGCCCTTGGTGGTGAAGGCTCTCCCGCAGATGGTGCAGCCGAATGGCTTCTCCCCGGTGTGGGTGCGCTCATGGATCTGCAGGGCGCTGGCTGAGGAGAAGGTCTTCCCACAAGACTGGCAGTTGTGCTGCTTGGGTGTCCGGCGTGGCGGGGGAGCCAGCATGGGCGCCAGGCCGGGGCTCATCACCGCCTGCGGCCCGGTGGGCACCTGGACGGCGGCCGGCAGGGGCGGGCCCTCGCCCAGCGTGATGGCTTTGCTGTGCCCGTTCACCTCCATTTTGATCATGGCAGGCGCAGAGCCGGTGACCAGGCTAGGCGCGCTTTGGCTGGGACCTAGGGCAAAGTTGGGGTCAAATAACGGGGAAGGCAGCTCTTTCAATTTGTGGGTCAGCAAGTGCTGTTTTAAATTACCCATAGTGGAGCACCCGCGCCCGCAGACCGCGCAGATGAACGGGCGCTCCTTAGTGTGGCTGCGGTGGTGGATTTGCAACGCGCTCCTGCAAGCAAAAGGCTTGCCACAGACACGACACATGGTGCGCTCACACTTACCCCGATCTCTGCTCAGGAACAGCAGGCTAAAGGGGGCCTCCTCCTTGATGGCCAGCCGGCCAGGGGGGGCGGACGTCAGGTCCAGCGCACCTCCATTTTCGGGGGCAGGGGGCGGACTGTCCGGCCTTTCCGTCTTTAGCGGAATGTCCTGTGGCTCCTCGTGGTTGCTGAGGCCTGGGGACTTGGAGGGCAGGCTCTCGCTGTGGCTGTGCACGGGGGACAGGGCCTGCATGGAGGACGACGATTCGGACAGGGCCGGGCTGCCGGCGCTGCGGCTCTCCAAGTCGCCCACCGCGGACGACGAGTCGTTGCTGAGGCGGTCGCTGTCCCCGGACCCGTTCTCCATGGCCTTCAGGGCCGTGAGCTGCGGGCAGCTCATGACCGAGTCCATCATCTTCATCTGGTTCTCCAGGGCCGCGATGCTGGAGATGACAGATGGGGGCGAGGGCGGGCAGGAGCTCGAGTAGGGCAGCAGCGGCTTGGATGGGTCGCTGGCGGCGTCCTTCAGCTCCACGTCCTCCTCCATGGAGTTCTCATCCACGTCGTCCTCGAAGCTGCTCAGGGCCTCGGCGGCCTTGTCGTCGTAGGGAAGCTCGGCGTCCATGGCGTCCTGCAGGCCCTCAGGCAGCGGCGTGTTGGGGATCTGCCCGCCCATGTGCATGCGGATGTGCTGCTGCAGGACCACGGCGTTGGTGAACTTCTTCTGGCAGATGGGGCAGGAGTGCTGCACGCGCAGCGGCGGCTTCGCCCGGTGCACCCCGAAGTGCGTCTTCAGGTTGCCCTTGGTGGTGAAGGCGCGCCCGCAGATCTTGCACTTGAAGGGCCGCTCCCCGGTGTGCGTGCGGTAGTGCATCTTCAGGGCGCTCTGGCAGCTCAGCACCCGGTGGCAGATGACACACTGGTTGGGGTCGGTCATCTTCTTGTCAATGTTCTCCACCAGCTGCTGCAACTTGGACGTCTCCGACGTCTGCATGGAGTCGAGCAGCCCTCCGAAGGGGAACTTGGCCTTGAACTGGTCAGAGCTGGCCACGAGGACCGGGCTGCAGAGGCCGGTGGAGATGCTGTTGTCCGTGAGGGTGGTGGCGGCCGATGTGGATGTGGCCGAGACCTGCCCGCCGGAAGGGATGTCCCCCACCCTGGCATTCGCACAAGGCAGGCTCACAGGCTCGGTTTTGGTCAGAGAAGACCCACCGAGCACAGGCTGTGGGGACTCGGCGGTCACTGGGGCACCCGACTCAGAGGTATTGAGGCCGGGGGACAGAGAGGGGCATTCGCTGGACGCAGGCGAGGGCCGCTGTGGGGAGCGGCTTGCAGGGGTGAGGCTGGGGGAGTCGGCGTAGCTGCCAACACCCGGGATGGTGGGCGGCAGCTGCAGCCCCACCGACGTGGGCACCGTAGGCAGCACGGGCTTGCTGTCCAGCCAGGTGGTGACCGGCTTTTCTGGGGGCAGTGACATGCCGTAGGGAATCCCGGAGCAGGTGGGCACATTGTCCAGGTACTCGGGCACGGGGTAGGGGTTCATCTGGATGTGGGGGTACTTCTCCTTGTGCCTCTGGAAGTGCACCTTCAGGTTGCCCTTGGTGGAGAAGCGGTTGCCGCAAATGTTGCACTTGAAGGGCCGCTCGCCCGTGTGGGAGCGCAGGTGGATCTGCAGGGCGCTGTCGCTCCCGAACACCTTGGCACAGAACCTGCACTTGTGCTTGAAGAACGGGTCCTCGGCGCTGGCCTTGGGCTCGAACACCGACACGTTGGGGGGCTTGCCCTTGCGATGCTTCATGAGGGCCGACAGGGGGTCCAGCGCGTTGGCCGTGGCCGCGATGCTGACCAGCGGGTTGGGGAAGATGACGCTGCTGGCGGAGGTCTGAGGTAGAAGAGGGTTTGGCAGGCTGGGCGCCGAGCTGAGCAAGGTGCTGGGCCCCAGGGTGGGCGGCGTGGGGGCTTTCTGTGGCTGCGAGGTGCCGCTGGCGGCACTGGCCACCGAGGCTGGGGCGGCGCAGGCGGAGGCCACGCCGGAGGAGGCCTGCCCGCTGGACTCGGGGACCGAGGGGCCCCCGCTGGGGAGGTGGGGGGTGCTCGCCCCAGAGGCTGGCTGGGACAGCGGCTGGGCGCCCTCGTAGGCCGTGGCCTGGGCAGCAGGGCCTGGTGCCGTGAGCACGTGGGCAGCCCCGGCGGGCAGCTGCAGGGCGGAGTGTGTGGCCAGCCCCGGGAGCTGGCTGGAGGCGGGAACGGGGGTGCCCTGGGCCCCCACCGCGGCCCCGGGGTTCAGGGGCGGCCGCAGGGGCTGGCGGCTCATCATGGCCACCTGGCTGCGGATCTGTTCGATGAGCTGCAGCTGGTGGATCTGCTGCTGCTGCAAGGCCATCAGCTGCTCCAGGATCATGGGGACGGCCACCGCCGTCACCCCGCTGCTGGCGCCGACCGCCCCGGCCGCTCTCGCGTTCTGGGAGAACTGCGCCACGGCCACCTTGGTGCTCAGCAGGGTCTCCAGGGTCACGTTGGTGCTTGGCATGCTGTACGTGGTCACGGGCGCCGGCTCGGGGGCCGGAGGCAGAGGCGGCTTCCCCGGGAGCGAGGGGCCTGGGCTCTGGAAGCTCTTGTCGCCCACGGTGGACTCCACGTCCATGGGCTCCTCCTCCTTCTCGGGGGGCCTCACCTCGCTGCCCTCCCCGCTCTCTGCGGGGGCCGCCTCCTCGGCAGCCTCGCTCTCCGCCTGCTCACTGGGAGAGCTGGCTGGAGAAGGTTCTGGAAACTCTTCCGAGGCCGGGGCCGGCTCATCTTCGTTGACGATCAGCACCAGCGGGTTTTTCGTGCAGCTCTTCTTGTGCCGCACGAAGTCCGTCCACTTGAAGAACTCGGCGCAGCACTTGTCACACACGCTGGTCTCCTCGCCGCCACTCTTGCTGTCGTTGCCGCTGTCGCCGTCGTCCCCACCTTCCCCGGGGGCCACTGCGGAAACCGAGAGACTGCGTCAGCCAGCAACCGGCCACACCACCCCCGCCCTCCGCTGCAAAATTCTGCACATACGTAAAATCAATATTTTTTATTTTGTACAAATTACCCCACTTCAACATTTCTGACGCCCGGCGCGTGTGTTCCATGAGCCCTTCTAGCCAGCTAATCATTTTCTTAGCACAATCCATCAAATTATGAGGCTCTATCAATTGTGGATACTGCTTCTTAATGAAATTCCATAGAAGCCATTGATTTCCAATATTTTCATACAATCCGCAGCCGCCCTGTCTGTGGGTACAAAGCCAGCTTTCGATGGGCTCATTAGGATTCTCCCGACCATCCGGCCTCCTCGTTTCCAGCAAAATTAGAGATGCCTTTGCCAGTTCACTTAACATTGCTAAACTAATCTGTAACCTTTCAAACTCGCGTCAGCACCTGACAGCGAGCCGGCCGCCGCCTCTCCTGCAGATTTATCATCTTTATGCGGCGGGAGACGTTAGAGACTTAATGCAATTCTATAGAACCTTTCAAACCCACGGGCGCTTGTTTCATGTAGGAAATTTCGGCTACATACTTGCATTTGTAAACGTTAACAAAGAAAATATAGCACTTCTCTCATCTCGGCTCAAAAACCACCGTCTCCCCCGGCATGTCGCTGGACCGATCAATCCTGTATCTTTTCAGCCCTTTGTGAGATTCTTACAGATAGGGTACACGTCTGCATTTAGGACCTTCCAGATGAATGTCATCAACATGGTCTGGCCTGAAATTAATCATGTTTCATACAATTAATGGGAACTATCAGAGGCAATATTTCTTGGTGAAATGAACCAACATGATGTCACTGTTTTCGGCCAATAGTGTTTGGCGGTCTGCTAACAAACCAGAAATTACACATTTAAAGTTCATTTACGTGGACATGTTTAACATGAGAATGCTGTAGTCAGACACACTTCTTGCACCTATTTTCCTATCTATTCTCATAGAAAAGACTTAGCAAATTATATGCTTGTGCCGTAGTGGGAAGCCCTCTAATTGGTTACACATGTTTAATTACTGTTGTAGGCAGCTACTTCCTGACTTCCCTAACCCTCTTGTGCCGAATAACAACCATGTTTAATGAACAATTCTAATTCACACCTGATCAAATAAATGGCTGAACAGGAACGCGAAGTCAACATACGATAACGTTTCTAGCTCCTGTGTTTTTGGCGGTGGGGGTGAATGGCGATGCTCAGGCGTTACTTGGTTGGCCATGGGTGCTGGCCTAGCCAATTCGGACTCGGAACTGCCTTTTGTCAACCTACAGATGGAGGGACAGCAACATCACTCCAGAGAGAAATGACAGCTGCCAATCAGTTCTTTGTCACGAAACACAGCTGAATGTAAGGACAAGACATCCCAAGTTTGTGTCCCGGAAATAATTTACCGTTATGCCCTCAACAAATGCACTTGTTAAGAAGTTTCCATATTTTTTCCTTGAAGGGTTTTGGGAAAACAATTCATTCGGCCTGATTTTAGAAAAGAAATCTGATTTAAAAATAAAGTCTTGTAAAAAACATTAGTCCCTCTGCTGGAAAAGAAAATAAAAATATCTTCCGAGGCTAGTCTGCTTGCTGCCCTCCATGAGACCATTACTGCCGGGTAATTTATACATGCCTTTAAAAAATTATTAGCAGTGTTCAATTAGCATTTTCGTAACTGGCTAAACCATTTGAAGGGGAAAAGTTAGGGCTTGCAGCCCATAAAGACCTGCTGGACTTTTAAACCAAAGTCAGTGCTGACGATCAGACTGGAGGAGTCTCATTACTGGGAAGAAAGAATGTGATAGGAGCAGTAATGAGGCTGAGTATTGCTGGGAGCAAGGACAGCTGATGTATACTGCAGATGGCACATTAACAAAATAAATACTCCCAGGACTTAACTTTGCTCAAGGTATGCAAAATCTAATTCTAAACCTGCTAAGGTCACGAAGCGGGGCAAAAACAAGACAAAAACTAAAAATCTTCAGGTAAATAATTAAAGACCAGTAAATAAAGACTGTCTCAAATTCTAGTCATGCATTTAAAAGAGTATGACACAATGCACAGAATCTTTACTTTTAAATTTCTTTTGTATGTATTAGTGGAATGTTCTGCAGACCCAGGTACTTAAGAAGTCCAAGTGCCCATTAAAAAAAAAAGTCCATCTGCACGAGCAATTACGTAGCAGTCGGCGTCATACCTCATAACTATTATCACTAAACAGCAGAGTATTTTGAAAAGTTCTTTTGCAATATTTTAAAAGCTATGATTTCAAGACCTGCCGTCATCTCCAGAAGATTTTTACTTTAATACTTTTAAAAAATAAAAATAGCAAGAAATTAAAAATTGTGAATTCTGAAATATTTTCTACCTTTAAGTCCTTAAGAGATAAAATGTTTCTCATGTGATATAGAAAGGCATCCACAATAATCACAGTGCACAGGAAATACTTTTTCTCTATATAGAATACATGTTGGGGACAACTGACTGAGAAAGTGCTTACAAATTAGGTTGATTTCTGGATCATTTTTAGTGCATTGAGTGTTGGAAGACTTAACTTACTTAAATGTCAAGAAATTGCATCTTCAGAAAGAGCATTTCCCTGATTTTCTTTGTAGAAAACTATGTATGGCATGTGAAACAGAAATAGGACTTTTGTCTTACACACTGCACTTGCCCCGAAGTTCTTCATCAACTCAAACAAATCTAAAGATAAATTTTTCCATTTCCATCGTTTTTTTATGGGTTAGTTATTTTTAGGGTTCACTTCGAGATGCATAGAAGTTGGGCAGTGTTCCTACAGGTGACTTCCTTTATATTCCCACTGGCAGATTTGCAAATTTACATCTGTTTTGCAACTGCAGAAACTGGGCATAGAATATTTAAGCCCTTTCCACCAAATAATAAGTAATTTTGCTTAATGTAATGATAAGCAATAATTACCTAGACAAAATGAAGATATTCTAGTAAAAATAAGAAGCAAGCCCTTCCACTTACATTCTTTTAAAATTGAAGAAAGCAAAACTAAAAAGAGGAAATTGTGTAAAAGTGGCATTCTGGCCATTTGGACCTGTTAACAGTTCATTATGTTAATGAACCTCACACAACAGAGAATTGTTAGATTTTATAAGCCAAGTTTCATAATAAATTTGCCGTTTGCTTAAAGCCTATTTAAAAAAACTACAATTTGTGAGGGAAAAAAATTCTTCAATACAATCCAGATTTCTTATTTTGGACAAATATTTTAGAATCACCACTTATACTTTTTTTTTTTTTAAACTGGGGTTTGTATGCAATCTCAACAACATCATCAGTTTGGTTGCTATGCTCACTTGTTCAAGCTGTGACTGTTTCACTCTCAGAATCAGAATGTGATGAACATTCCGTCCAAGTTGCAGGGAGAAGCACAAATTCCCTAAGATAGCTTGAAGTAAGATGCATTCCAATAAAAAAAAACTTTAACGTCTCACTATGGAGTTCAAATTTTGGGTGCATATTTTAAGAACGGTGTTAAATAGTAACAAGAAGCACTTCCGAGGAACTGATTGGTAGAAAATAAGCGAAAGGAGCCTGTTTTCCTGGGGACAGAGCTCTCGGAAGCAGCGAGGCTGGCACTCAAGAGCAGAGCGGAGGCATGGCTCCTGCTGCATTCAGAGCGAGACATAAAATAAGTTGTTATAACTCGATGGCTCTTCACATTACAGTGACTAAATGCGTTGTGTTACAGTGTGGATGTGCTCATCTGGCAGTATCTGTTCATTTTGAAAAAATGCTTTCTGCCACAAGAAAACACATGTGAGGAAAATCTGAATGCAGCTCACAGTTTTATCACATAACTTCCAAAGCCCTTTAATCCTGCCATTGTTTTAAGCCGATATTAAGCCGGATTCAGATGTATTCGACCACCTTTTAATGAAATTTACATTTAAACTGGCTTTCCTGCCCTAAAAATAGAAGTTATTACCTCCATTAGTGAATAGAGCTGAAATTTTGTATTTCAAGGTAAAAGCGTTCCATGAGTCACTGTAACAGTACACTTTTGAGACATTTATTTCTAATGCAATTGGAAAGTCTTTCTTTCTTAGGGGGAATTGAAAAACAAGCATTGCAAACATTATCATTAATGTCAAAGCAATTTATTTTTAACATACCGACTATTCAACGACTAAGATTTCAAATTGTAAACAGGCGGGGGGTGAGGCAGGAATTTATAGTGCGTAAGGGTTACATCAGAACAAGCGAAGAAAAATGCCAGCCAACTCCCCGGAGCCTCCCGTCCTGGGGAGCAGGAGTTCTCAGGTGACTTGCCCCTCGCTGTGCATCAGTGTGAGGAAGATGCTGCCCTGGGAACAGTCTGCTCTGTGAACCTGTGCCAGCCCATGGCTCCGGGTCGGGTCGGGTCGGGTCGGGCCCTGGACTTCATGACGAATCTGCTTCCTGAACATGTCAGGAGGGAGGACACAGCTGAGCATAAAGCCATCAGTGTAAGAGGAAATGTGTAATTAGTCTACAGTGATTCCCCCCACTGGCTGTTTATATCTAAGATTTTTCTGACTCCATCACTGCTCACACCTTCTAGAGCAAGTTCCGCTCCTCACTTCCGGAGAAGAGGGAAAGTGGGTCCAGCGGCCTTTCAGAGAAAGTCCCTAACAAAGGGATAGAGCTTCAGTGACAGTCTTAGAGACAGGGATTTTTGTTTTTTTTTTCTTCTCACTAATAAAACAGACAGAAAATGTTTAACAAAAATGTTCCTATTCATAGGAGAAACTCCCACAGTATCTCTTCCCCTTCCCCCTCCAAATAAGATCCCACTCAACTGTTTCACAATTCTCTTAGCTTCAATTCCTGATCTTTTATATACTGTACACGTATCATGTTCTCACTGTCTCCTAGAGAATAATGTGGCGGAAGACAGGCAGAATGTCTTTTTGAAGTCACAAGAGAAAAGAATTGTTGCAACATATGTAAGAATATAGGAGACAGAGAGCTTTCTTTAAAAATTTCAAACTACAGTTCTTAGTATTTTCTCTTTTCAGGGGCACAGCGCTTGTAAATAAACTAAGAAATTACAAAGAAGTAGTAAGTAGACATTTTTAAAAAAATGTTGTTTCTGAGCCCCAACCGCTCACCCTCTAACTCTGCTACACTTTTGTTACACATTTTAAACCCCCACCATTAACAAAAGAAGTAAACTTGTTCAGTATGGGAGAAGGATGTCAGCTTCCCCAATTTAATTAGTAACTTTTAAAAGGCCACGTGGGTCTTTAGGAGCGAAAATCCTACTTTTCTCCTCTGCCTTTGCCATTCCTGAAAAATCTAGAAAGCATTTTTCAAGTTTCCCTAAATTGTCAGGAGACACTTATTTTCTTGCAAATTAATTCCTTTTAACTCCTTATGATAGCTTTGAATCCCATAAAGAAAGATGAATTATCACATACTGAGCCCAAGCTGCGACACAGGAGGAGACAAATAGAGACCCCCACTGTGTCTAACAATGTAGAAGAAATTCCAGACGCAACAGAAAAATTGTGTCCTTTTCCCCAGACCCCAGGCTGGAGAGCCCGGAGCCGACGGTGGAGGGCACTGTCGCTATGCCGAACGCCAGCGCGGACCCGCGTGCCTGCTCCGCTCCGCTCGGTGGCCCACAGCTCAAATTTGTTAAGTAACGACCACCTGTGGCACAGCCACCAACCGTCTTCTGCTGAAACGTTCGCAGTTTTTAATCTGGGTGGTGAGGCACCCGGGCCGCTGAGCACTCTCCTCTCTGGACACAAGCAGACGGAGAGCAGACACACACCCCACTTGTTCTAACTATCTGCCTGGATGCTGTGGCGAAGAATAAGATGTTTGTGACACTTCAAGGTTGCACAATAGTTCTTTCATCGAGACGGTAGGCTGTGGTCACACTTCTGATGGACACCCACACATCACTATCTATGCCTGAGGACAGACAGCACAGTCCCAAAGTAGGTCAGCCCAGGAGAACTATCTCATCAAAATTCCCGTGAGGGGTGAAAACGAGGTCTGCGCAGGTCACCGTGGGTCAGGATTCGGAAGGCTTACACGCAGACCTGACACCCGGACTTTAACGTGCTGCTTCACGCCCACTCGAAAGTGCCCCAGCCCTCGTCATCTTTCACGTCCACTGTTCGTGACACTCAGAGAAATAAGCAAAACCCCTCAGAGGTACAGACACCCGGGTCTAAATGACCCCTGAGAGGCAGGAACGACACCGTGTCCAGAAACAGAGCTGGATCACTGTCCCCGTCAGACTGCTTGCACTTGGGGAGGGCATTCCGTCGTCTCCACTCCTCATCACTCCACTGCCCTGATCCATTTCTATGGGCAAAGTTTACCCATGTGCAAAAAAGCCATCCCGGGAAAGCCACTGCCCCGGTCACAGAGGCCGGTGGCTCTGCATCTCCACGGCCACACAATAGAATTCCCCAACAGCGATGCGAGGTCCCTCTCCAAAAGAGGACCAGTGATGCCGAAGAATTAAGACCGAGTGGCAACCGCACCTGCAGGGTTAATTAAACAGTTCAAGATGAATAGCCGTACAAAAGAAAACCGTTCTCTGTCCTTTTAAGAACTATAAACACTTGTGCTGAACGAGATGGGCGTCTGATAAGCTGAGCAGCCCAGAGCAAGCTCGAGGTCTCCAGTTAACACTCAGATTCAGTGTTAACACTTAATAGAACAGCGTTGAGTCCTGTTGCCAAGGTCAACAGCACAGATGCACTAATTGTATTATGAGCTTGACATCTAGTGGCCACCCCTGGCAGGCCAAAGCAGGCAAAGGTTAAATCAGCAAGGCTTGTCAGAGCCCTTCTAACGACCCACCTTCAGGGAGCCGGTCCGAAGCTGGCCAGCTCTGCAGCCCCACCTTCCCCCAGACCTCAGAGAGCAGGGCCTAGGCCGCTGGCAGAAGGCTTTCCAGAATGCGGAGGGGGGTGGGGATCTCGGAGGGTGTGCCGAACTACTCTGAGGTAGTGGGGAGAACCCAGGCCCCCCGAGGACAAGGTTTAGATATGGCATCATCCGGTCTCTCAGGCGGCTATCCTTCAGCCTGGAGAACTCTTCTCTTTAATTAACAAACAGATCAACCCTAATCTCTAACCTAAGTGGCGCCCATTACGTTATTTTGTTATTTCAATTAATATTTTACACTTTCTGTTACACACCTTGCTTTATTTGCTGGCTTGGGAATCACCCGGATAGCTCACTGCACTTTAAACCATAAAGGTGTTTAAAGTAGAAGAGAAAAACCTAAGAATGGGTTTGCTTTTTTTTTAAAAAAAACAAAACAACAAAACACACAAACATTATTTAAGACCATATTAGAACATTGGATTTTTACAGATTTTGTTTACGTGTGATTTTATGAAATGTGTAGCAATGTAGCATATGCTGTAATTACAAGCCTGCTCACAAGCAGCACAATTAGCCTTCATCTTCACAAGACTAGGACACATTGGCCTGATTCTGGCAACTAGTCGAGGGATCATGTGGGCAAATAAAAACTAACAGGAGAACAAAACCCTTCAAAAATTACCCTTCTGAAACTGCTCTGCAGCATAAAGACGGTGCATAACCTCATTAACAGTTAAGAAGATTTTAATTTTACTTGAATAAAAGCCTGTGCCAATACTGACATTTAAGAATGCTAAATTCCAATTGATGCTCAGTGCAGAGCAAAACCCTGGTTTTATTCTGAATGCCACCCCCCCAACCACCCTCCCCACACACCCAGAAAAAGAAAATGTTCTGGGAGCTACCTTGAGAAGAATGGAACAGCCTGAGAGATTGCAGTTGGAAATGAAATCTGACCCACTTTTGCCATCATTTTGTATACAAAAAATAATCAGCTTGCTAAGTAATTCCTGCTGTTGGGCCATACCTTTTTCTCTTCCTGGCTCTGAACAGATCTAAAAATACTGGATTATCAAATGTTGTGGAAGTTTAAAATGTACATAAAACCCCCACTGCTAGGTAATCAGCTCTTTCTCTGTGAGGTGGGAATTAATTGGCAGGCTTTCCGTTGACTACCAAATGATGCATTTTTAAAAAGGGTACCGTTTTTAAGTGTTATTTTTAAAATAAATGTTTGTAAAGTCCTCCTCTCCCCTTTCGCTCTTACTTACTTTTCACCTTTCCCATCTCAGAGAAAACAATCTGCCTACCAATGTTTAGAAAATGGCCCCAGTGTTGCTTCCTTTTCGAATGCTGAATTGTAAATGTGTTGGGGGGGGGGGGAGGCGGAGAGAGGGGGGAGGACTCAAGGCAAACCATGCATATACAGATAAAAGAGAAAAGCTCTCTGCACCGAGGGCTGGTGGCCTCCTTCCCCTTAACTTAAACACAGTCTGTGAATACCACTGGTAAATTCTTAAATCACATGCTCACCATATTTAAAAGGATTTTTTAAGATAGCCATATGACTGAAAATAAAAACACACTTTGAAGCAATTAGTGCTAACAAACAAGACATACGATGGCAAATTGTTTTAAGTTATAATATCCTTTTGTTCTTCCTTAAACACGTTTCCTTTCTAAGGATAGTACAATGCATTTTTATAAAGTTGTGTTTTATATGATAACGGATAGCAAGGTTGCACCTTTTAAAGTTCTTAGGAGGTGTGTGAAGCACTCTTCTGTCATTGGAAGTTTTCATTACTTTTTCTTAGAACAAAAATACTCAGCTGGCTCCCAGGATTTCATTATTGGTGGCATACATTTAACTGAATCATAAGCCGCAACACATTTATTGCTAAATTTTCAGAAACAGTAAAAGATTCTTCTGGGGAATGTAAGTCTCAGTCACCTTTAAATTTTATAACAGGATAACTTTGCAACTTCACAAAAATCATTATTACTTTTTTCCTCATTCTAAATACATAACCATATTTCATCCTACAGTTATAAAGTTCAGATAGCATGGAAGCTGTTTTTGGATAGCTATCTTTTCTCATTGCTTGCCTAAAAACCAAGGTCTGAAAAAAAAAGTCATTTCTTTTTTAAGAAATAAAGTCTTTTTACTGTAAGTGAATGTGGCTGTGGATCTCTGTCACTCATTGTTATATTAAAGTTATACATATAAAGTCTGTTTTTCATGCATTATCAAGAGCCTTCAAATTTACTGTATGCATCTACTGCTTTAATTAACGTCACACTCAAAGTGATACAAAGGAATTACTTACTTTCTGAAACAATGTAAACTAACTTAGCCTCCTTGTAACTTCATGCATAGTCTGTTTACTTCCATTGTGTTTAAAAAAGTTAAAATTTTGAGAAGATCTGATTCATGCTGGAGTAATTTAGTTTTCACAACCATTTATCTTTAAAAATTATTTTAGCTATCTGACTAATGACGACCAGCACGGCAGAGTAACACATGAGTGTTCCTTGAGTGAGCAGAGAACACAGTATCTTTTATGCTCTGTAAACAATCAGCTTCAGAATAATTAAATCAGAAAGAACTATTTTTAAATAGTTTGCCTAAACTACCCTTAAAATAATGGAAGAAACACATTACTTGACAAAGGCTCAGCCCCAGACAAGCTGTTTTTGGCCTGTTGCAAAATACGATCAGAAACTGTGTTAATATCTGGAACACAACTCTGAATTGCTTAAAAACACAGGTTTGGCAGAAACTTTAATCCTATGGTAGGTATAAAACCTGAATGTTTCACCTCTGAATAAATTGAGTAACAACAGGAGGAATTCAAAAGAACTTGTAAATAATTTATTCCATCCTAGGTTTTCAAATATGGGCTATATACCCCTAACATGTTTACACTATTAGGTTCACCAAGCTCACATTTCTGAAGTGAAATTAAAAATGAATAGCAGAGCCTCAGCTTGTTAATTGTTAAATACCAGAGGTTTTTTACTCTATTAATTAAAATATGCTTTAATAAAAGGAGACATTGCACATTTTGATAACGACCCTACAAAGCTGAAAAGTATTTACATTGTTGCATTTTGGGGCGCCTGTGAAAGCCGATTTTAAGCTATTCAGGAGCCACAATAATAAAGCTTTAAAATTCCTCACTGGGATGCAATGTAGTTCTTTTGAAGGGAAGACTGTCTTTCTCATTCGGCAGAAATAAATCCATTCATTTGATCATGTAGTCATTGAGGGCAATACAAAACAAACCAAGTGTGAGAAATTCTATGTGATGAAGTAAACAAAACAAAAAAATCCATTTCCATGACAAAAAGATTCTTTGTCCCTAATCCACCCACCATATGCAAGCGTTTCTTTTTAGCATATCTCCGGTTCCAATCTTGGGTGACGGGGCTGCACAGGACCGGGGCCTCACCTCTGAGAGACAGAAAGGCCCAGTGGACGAATTTTATTTAATGAGTTCCCGGCCGTGTCCTAAGCGTTTCCCCCCATCTTCTCCCGATGTGCCGTGTACCTGCTTCGTCAAACTTCACCACACCGTGCGATCAATGCCCACTCCTGTGATTTTTCTGCAGAAAGCCCGATTCTCACAAAAGGACGCGTTATCGGCCTCTAAATTTATAACCGGGTTAGTCCAAAAGTTAGGCGGCGTGTTTTTTAAGGAATGAATTATCTGACGTCCGAGCTGCGGTGCAGCTGCGGACCCGTCCTGCGTCCCGGTGCCGCACCGCGGGGACCCCGCAGGCCCAGGATGGCACCGCTCGGATTCCGGCCCCAAACTTCTCGGGAGGAGGTCGGGCCGCCGGCGCCAGGCGGGCTCGCGCGGATGCTACCACCTTCGCTGGGGGACAAGGAGAACGCCCCGCGGAGCCGCGGAAGCGCCAGCAGGCCGAGCAAACTTAGAGCCGCCTAGACGTGCCGGGTCCGCCGCGTGCGAGTAACGCTCCCCACAGTGCCGCGGCCGCGCTCACCCCGGATTAAGTCCCAAGCGGCCATTAGGCGAGGCCAGGCGACAGTGCCTGCTCGCTCCGGAACCAGATCATTAGTTTGTCAGTGCGCCGGGGCTGCCGGCTTCGCGGCCGCAGGGCGCACGAGGAGGACAGCGCGGGCGGGGGCAGGCCGAGGTCGGGCCGGTGGCTTCTCTTCGAACGCGCACCGCCCAGGGCGCCCAGAGCCGAACAAAGGTGCCCAGCCCGCGCCCAGCGGTAGGTGAACCTCGTACGCGTCCCCGCCGCTGCCCCTGCCCAGGGGACGCCCGGGTCACCGAGGACCGCCCCGGGTCTGCGCGCCGGGAGCCTGGGGGGCGGCACGGAAGAAGTGGCGCGGACCCCTCCCGCCCCCGCCCCCGCCCAGCCTCGCGCGCAGCTCCCCAACTCCCAGAAACTGAACCAAGTTTACTTCTTCCGAAACTCTCTGCGCAGCGCGCTCCGGTGGAGAACCGGTCCCTGCAGCCCCTCTACCCGGGCTGGGCGCTGCGCGGCGGACACCGGTTCGCCGGAGCCAGGGAACTTCCCCCGCCTGCGGCAGGCGGTCGCCCTCGCCGCCCGGCCATCCCCAGCCCCCCGCCACCTCGCGACCCCTCACCGTGCGCCGGTGCCCCTTCCGGGGGCGGCAGCTCCTCGTCCGACTTGAGGTGCTGGGGCTTGGCCTGCTTGCGCCGAGACATGCTGCTAACGGCGCGCGGGCCCCGCGCGGGACAGCGGCATCAGCGGGGCGGCCGGCGGGGACGGCGCAGGGCGGCCAGGCGGGCGCGGGGCGCGGGGCGCGGGCGGCGGCGGCGGCGGCTGCGCGGGCCGCGCATGGGGCTGAGTAATTAGGCTGGTGAATAATGCATTTCCATTAGCGGAGGGCCGCGCCGATTGGCCGGCCTCCAGCGGACTCCGGCGGCCTATGCAAATGAGGCCGCTCTTGCAATTAGCGGCCGCGCGGGCGAGGAGGCGGCCGGCGCCCGGGGACCTGGGAGCGCGCCGCCCGGCGCCGCCTACATCGCGGGCTCCGCGCTCCGCGGCGCCCAGGTGCGGCTAGGCGGCCCGGAGCCGGCGGGCGCGGCGGCCGCCCCTGCCCAGGGCGCAGGCAGCAAACTTTGGCGGCGTCCGCGCGGCGCCGTCTCCGCCGGCGCGCCGGGCTCTCCCCTTTATAGAGTGTCTGCGCCGCCGCCCGCGCCCCGCGCCGCGCCCCCCCGCCGCCGCCCGGCCGCCCCTCCCGGAGAGAGCGGCCGCGGGCAGGGCTCCGGCCGGCGCCTTTGTCTCCCGGGCGGCTCGGGCGCCGCGCCTCCTGCGCTCCGGGGCACGGAGGGCTGCCCGGCCGCTTTCGTTCCTGGGCAGCGGGTCGCCGCGCCGTTCGGCGTGCCAGTCCCTCTCCGGCTCGGGTGCCCCCTCTCTCCGGACCTTCTCTTCCGGCTCCCGTCCCTTCCTCGAGCTCCCAAGGCGGCTGGCCCGGCTCGGAGGCTCACGGCCGGAGCGGAGCGGAGTGCGCACGCCGGGGTGGCAGGACTTCGGCAAGACCAACTTTCCGGTTCGGAAGCGGCGCGGGCCGCGCGGCTCCTCCCCTCTCTTCCCCTCTGTGGGTCCCCCCTCCCCTCCGCTCCCCCCCGATCCTCCCCCCTCTGGGCCCCTCCGACTCTAGAGCGCCCGCCCCGCCCGCGGCCACCACCGGGGCCGCCTCGGCCCCCTCGGCCGCCCGCCGGGCCTCCCTGTCGCCAGCGGCTCCTTAAATCCGGGGAAGGGAGGGAATGGCAGGGCCCCGACGTTCCTCCCCCCACTTTCCTGGCCCGAAGGGTGCGGTGCCGAGGCACCTGCGGGAGTGGGCAGGGGCACAGGGTGCCCAGAGGCCGCGCGACTGAAAGTTCCAAGTCCACGAAGTCCCGCGTGCAGCCCACGGTGTGCAGTGGCTTTGGGGGGGGGTGTGACTTGGTGGGGGAGGGGAAGAGGAGGGGGTCGCGCACGTCTGGACCGACACCCGCCGGAGGCCGACGCCGCGCGCTCCCCGCACCCGCACCCACTCTTCGCCTGCGGTCACACGCACGCGCCCTCGCAGCCGCGCGTGCACCCCTACCCGCAGCGGTGCACACGCGCTCTCGCCCACTCCCGTGTGTGTCCTCCATCCCAGCGCGGCACAGGCTGGATGTGCCTAGGCCCGCCGTCCCCGCGCCCGCGCCCCTCGCCAGCGTGTCTTTGTAATTTACTAAATTTCTTATTTTTGTCCTTGCAAGGGGCCCGGTCTAACACGGAGCTTTGGCACAGATGGCCTCCCGGCGTTTTCCCCAGTGTCGGGAGCCGGAGGGGCAACGGGCGGTGACCAGCCAGCCCCGGGAGCTACCGCGCTGCGAGCCCCATGTGTGACTGGGGGTGGGGTTGGGCTTAGCTGTGGGTCGCCAGCCCCCAGGACGGACCCTGATCCTGAGCCGCTCGCCTGGCTCACCTCTGGCCGCTTCCCCATTCTAGAATCTTCCCTCTCCCCAGCTCGCGTTCTCCCGCCAGCGTCTAATTGTGTAAGTTTTACGAAGCAATAGCTCTGGGCTCCAGGGAAGCGCAGGGAAATCCTACCAAGGAACGAAGCGCACAGGTTGGAATCGTCTACAAACAGCCCCGCCACCACTTTTGCAAAATAAAAGTAAAATCCCTTACTGTTGGTTTTAGTTTTTTTTTTTTTTTTTTTTTGGTGGCAGGCATATGCATTTAGGTGATTTTTTTTTTGGAAAGAGAAAATGACCAATATGAGGTGTCTGAAAACTAGAGTTTGCCTCACACACACACCCCCCACGACAGAGCTTGTCTGGGGGGAAATACCCTTACTTGCCATTACCGCTGTGAACTTTCGCGAAAGCTTGCGAGCGTTTTGGAGACAGACACTCCTGCCTCGGACGCACAGCGCGAGGCCGTGAAAACTTTGCAGCTAGTCTTTGGGGCGAGTGGGAGCCAGAAACTTTCCTGAGGCAAGAGGGCGGGGCGGTAGCAGAGAGTGGAGGTTTTTGCCTAATTTCCAGGACAGACTTTGGAGACGTAGCACAACCGCAGTAGAAAGGTAGATGTCGGTGACTACTTTCTAGAAAAGAAAACGCAAAACCATCAGCCGTGGGTCGGCCCCTGGTTAGAGGTGCACTGCTTTTTGTGACTTGGTTAATAATAATAATAATAATAATAATCTCTTCCTCCTCCTCCTCCTCCTCCTTTATTCGACACTTTGGGGAGAAGAAGACTGTAGCTCCCCGGTGTCCGAAGCTTTTGGAGGAAGCCCGAGTCTGGCTCCCGCAGCCTCCTGGCCCCCCAGGGCACCAACTCCTCCTTTTTGGGCCACTTTATGCACAGGGTCCCCCACCGTTTTGCTCCTAAGGCAGTTCACACGCCCCTGTTCCCCCACCCGCTCTCTAACACACGGGCTCCGTTTCCCAAGGTCTTTCTGGGACTTCCCAACATTGATGTCTAATTTCGTCGACTTGCTTTGCATTTTCCAAGAGGTGTCGTCGTCGTCGAGAGAGTTTTTTTAAGCCCCTCCAATGAGGGCGAACCTGAGACCCCGGCCCTTTATCTGCAAGAAGCAAGCCCTTCAGATCGCAGAGGTGTCGCGCCAGCCGCGATGCGCTTTGCCAGGGGGAAGATCCTGCAGGCTGCTCGGCGCCGTGCTGGACACAGTGGCTCAGGCGAACCGAACCGCAGGAATGCCGGATGCGGAGCGCGCGGACCGGCCTGCCCTGCGCGGGTGCAGTCCGCGCGCAGGGCCGCGGGTGGGCCTGTGGGTGCAGGTGCAGGCTTCGTGGCGCCCTCCGCGCGCGCTGCCCTGGGATTTCGTTGAGAAAATCGAGCAAAGACTGGTACGAAAGGGCCAGAGACAGAACCTGCACAGATCCTTGCCATTTGCTACCACAGCGCAGATCAGTACATCTGGTGGCATGCCCTTTTTAAATCGACTTGGGGAAACAACATCTCTCCCCCGCCCCCCCCCCGCCCTTACTGCCCCCCAAAAAAGTAAAGGTTGAAACAAAAGGCGCGTTACCTCCTAACTCACCTGTTCTCCCTTCTGGGCCTCCTTCAACTACGACCTGAAACTTTTCTTTGTTTTTATTCAAGGCAGCAAGCTTTAATGAAAATACCTGCGTTTTAAGCTTGAGCCGCTACAGTAGGTTTATTTCGAGATGAAAAGGTGTCAACGGAATATTTTCGCGGGTGAGGGCAAGATGTCTCTTTCAGCCTCGCCCACAGTGAAGGGCACGGAGGTGTGCTTCCCAGAGGCAGACAGGACCCCGCTGGTGGCTCGCCCATACTCGCCATCACATGACCGCTGCCTATTACAATATTGTAATACCTAAACACCATCGCAAAGACAAAAGTTGTTTTTCCCCCCTATGATTAAATCTAATTTGTTAATTGTCTTTTCCTCTTGTAATGTTTTCGTCTCAAGAGGCGTCACGTCATTATTCTCTCTGCGTAATAATATTATTTACAAATTAATACCGTATATTTTACATTAGTGAAACATGTAATTAGGTGTTTGATTTAATTTGTATCATTTATTCAGATAAAACAGCCCCTATCTACAGGATTGATTTGGCAGTGGGAGGCTGAGGAGTTAGTTCTGGTCTAACGTCCCAGCGTATGGAAGCCTCCTTGCCTCTGGATCCATGAGACAGTCTTACATCAGGTGCCTTTGACACTTTATTTACAATATGCTTATTTCCCCAGCCGCTTAATACAAAAACAGCACTCCAATATCGGAGCTCTGTTTTCCGTCTCCTTTCATTCCTTTATTCCCCTCAGATCAAAGTGCCTCTCCCTCACAGGCCTCGCCCCTCCCCCCTGGGCCCGCCCCACCCCTAACTTTTGTGTAGGACCCTTACAGTTGCATCCAGCTCGGTTTCATGTCTTTAATGCTGTGACAAGTGACCACTAATTGGTTCCTACTTGAGCAAAGATTTTACCATGCTAATATTATTATTGGTAAGAAGAGGTAATTGATAACACCACCTGCCACTCTGGAGCAATCACAGTGATAAATGTTTCCATCAGCAGGAAATCTGTGGTCAGTGCACCACAGCCGGGCCCAGCCAGCCTGTCAAGTGCCAATTATAAAGATGTTGTTTCTTATTTACGCTGGGGGTGGTGGTGGTGGTAGGGGGGGGGCGGGCAGGGACACCTACAAAACATACAGCCCCACGTTATCCTTATGGTTTATTGAAGGTAACTTTCCCCATAAGAATAAAATGCTCTCCTTAAATAAACCAGCACAGAGCAGGCTGGCCTGCCCACAGCCCTCTTGTCACTCACTCTGCTTTCAATCCTATTGAGACAAATGTCTAAATATTTTTTAATAGGTAGCCAAGTGCGGAGTGTGTGGATCTGTGCAGCGCTGTGTGCTGGAAGCCTGGCATGTTCATCCCGGGCTGTGCAGGCATCACAGGCAGAAACACCCATGGCGTTCACGTCACACGCAGGGAAAGATCTGCGCTCTTAGGGGTGTGAGTGCTGTTAAGGTACTTCCCTGTGACCCTTCCCCTGGGTGTCCAGGCTGCACACACAGATGAGGGGCACGAAGGTACCACGGCATGAGTGATGCTGGCCAACTAAAACTTTGACTCCCTCCCCGACAGGGAGGCTCGAACGATTATTATTAGCTTGCATTATTAGATGCAGGCCTCAAAAGGCGAAATCAGCTATTGATAATTGCAAGAAGTATACAGCAGCTACTGTATCGATCGGCTTGTCCCTATTCCCCTGGTATGGGTGAGATAAGAAGACTCACTCTTTAGTGCAATATAATTTCTTTTGACCTATCTGCTTGCTACAGACTTATGATGAATAGCCGGAGTGGTTAAAGTCCTTTATCACGAAAGTTACCCCTTGATATAATATTGATTCTTTATAACTAGCTCCAAACACAAAAATCAAACTGTCCACTTGACCATCATCATCATCAATATCATCACAAAGCCTCTAGAATAAAGATCAGCACCAGCCTGAAAACGCTTTCTATAATCTTCCCAGCTAATCTTTATTTGCTGATGATGAAAAGAAAGAGGGGGGTGGGGGCGGTGGGGGGGGGGAGGCGGGAGGACAGAGCGCGCGGAATGTCATTTGGACGAGCACTATATTTCTATGGGTGCGTAGATGAGGCCTAGGCGAGGCGGCCGCTCCTACGGAGCACCGGCGGGCCGCGCTCCCACCTCGGCCGGCTCGCCCCCACCCCTACCCCGGGGAGAACGGGGACCGGGAGGCCCAGGGGGTCGGCGAGAGACGAACGGGACGCGGCGGGAGCTGCCTGACATTGGACACAGAAGGAGACCTCAGGCCTCCTGCTCGCTGGAAATCGATGTCACGCGTCCTTGGCGCGGGGCGGATGCGCTCCCCGGAGGGCCGCGGAGAGGGGCGCAGCGGCAGGCTCTCGGCGCAGAGGGGCCGCGCTGCCCCAGGCGCACATCAAAGGCTGCCCAGCAATCCGCGCGCATTTCCCCAATTAAGGCCATTTCCTGCCCGCCCCGCCCCCCGCGCCGGCTCGGGCCGCCTGGGAGCGGGAAGGAGCCGCCACCCCGGAGCGCGCCGGGGGTGGTGCCCGCGCGTGGGCGCCCCCGTTCGTGTCCAGGCCGAGTTTTGGGGAGGGGCGCGTTTTGGGAGGAAAGGGGCTTGGGGGTGCGTGGAGGGTCGTAGAGGGACCCCCACTTCTGCCTCCTCGAACCTCCTGGGCCGGCCCGGTGTCCGCACCTACCGGGGCTGTCCTCGGGGACCCCCGTGCCGTGGGCTCCGAGGGCCCCTTCAGTGACAGCCCCGTCTCTCCCCACCCGCAGTTCTGCGGCCTCAGAGGCCGAGGGCAGCCTGGGGAGGTGACGGGAAGAGGCTGGCTTCTGCTGGGGACGCGCCCCCCACCTCCCGTTTTCTTATCGGCGAGGTGAGACGCGGCTGGGGCGCGGCTCCTCGGCGGCGGCCCGGACTCGAGGCTGTTTCACCCGCTGGGTCCGGCCCGAGGGCGGGCCGGGTTCATGACGTGGGGTCACCCACGCGGGTGGGGGCTCTCGAGAGGGGATGTCAGGCCTGAGACCGGTCCAGGCTGGTCCCCGAAGAGCGTCTTCCCACGCCGGGTTTTAACTTATTGGGGTCACAGGGCCCACTCCAGGCGGGGCCACTCCGCTGATGGCTGCCCCAGGAAGGCCTGAGGTGAACACCCCTCCCACCCAGCAGGGTTGTCAACCCGCGCCGCCCCAAACTCCTGGACCAGGCAGGGCCTGTGGGCGGTTGGTCCAGTGTGGTTCCCAGGGTGGGGCGGAGAGCCCACAGGAAGCAAGCCTGGGGTGCGAACTCAGGCCCCGCCCCTGGGAGCCCCACCTCCCCTCTGGAGAGGTCGCTCGCCCGCTCTGCAGAATATGTTCCAAGGAGTTGGAGAAGAGTGGGCACCACTCCGATGTGGGGGTTCCCATCCCTCTGGGCGTCCTCCCCACCACAGTGTCATCTCTTTGACTCCAAGCTCTGCCAAGCACAGAGCTGAAGTTCTGCAGAAAGCTGGCCTGGGGGTGCCGCTCTCAGCCCAGGACCCTGGGCCACGGAGATGGGGACAAAGATGGCCCAGGGCGGGGTCCCGCTCTCATTCAAGGATGAGATCTCCCCTGTGGCCTCAGGCAGCAGGTAGGAGCTGAGCAGGCCCATCCTGGCTGTCCTGGCTGGCCAGCCCGGGAGAGGAGGAGGACAAAAATCACACAGATTAGGTCACTTCCCATTCTAATCATGGTGGGAGAAGGAACAGCCTCACACTCAAACCCTGCCGTAGGATTGACGAACTAAATACATCCATAGGTATGTCCAGATGCAGGGCCGCCCGCTTGCTAATGACTGCTGGGCCAGGTAGAGGGAACTGTAGGCATGAGGCCTTCGTCTATCTTAGAGAAGTGGCTTCAGAGAGGACCACTGAGGTCTGAAGAGCTTCCATGCACTGGGAGGGGTCAAACCTCCATACACACATCATTGCTGCTTGTCTGTTCTGCCCTGCCAACCGCTACTGTGAGGCTCTGCTTAGTGTCGCCTCCTATGCCCTGACCTGAGTGTTGGACTCACTTAGGCCTCGCTGCTTGGAAGCAGACATGGGGGACGTGGTGCAGCTCTGTTCTAGGATGTGCCTTGCAGTGGAGGGCACACCGTCCCCAAAGACACCGAATCAGAAGAGGAGTCCTTCATAGAAGTTCTGACCACTGGGTGGGAAGTAGATTTGTCTAAAGTCTGGAAATGTTTGCTTGGATGAGAACGTGTAGACCAGAAAGTGGAAGGGGGCATTACTTGCTTTATGAAGGGTTCCTCACGTCATGGCGGTGCTGTGGGAGGTGGTCAGTGGGCCCGTGTTTACAGCGACCCAACAATTTCATACCAGCAGGCTTGCCTGCCTCCCTGGAGGAGACATGTGAGTGAGTGGCTCTCTGGCTAAGGATGGCAAATGGAAGAGGGGTCTAGACATGTGAGAAATGCAGACAATAATAAATGTACTAATGATGGCTGTGGCCAAAGAGAATATTTGTTTCCTGGGAGAAGGATCCCAGCAACTTCTGAACCAATGGACGGAGATGCAGTTGAATCATCTAGCACCCTGGCCACTGCTGACCGCTGTGTGGGCAGTTGGGGGGTGGGAACCGCCTGGGGACACACCACAGGGTTGGGGACCTCCCATGAGCCATATCCACTCTGAGTTATTCTCCCATGAGTGCGGGTGAGTGTAAGAGTTGTGAGTGTGAGTATGTGTAGGAGTACATGTGTGTAAATATGAGTATGTATGTGTGTGTTGAGTGTGTGACTGTGTATGTGTGTGTCAGTAAGTGTGTTGTGTAAATGAATGTGAGTGTGTGAATTGTGTGTTGAGTGTGCGATGCTATGAATGTGTGACTGTATGTCAGTGAGTGTGTATAAATATGAATTGAGTATGAGTGAATGTGAATGTGTGTGAGTGTGTGAATGTGAGTCTATGTGTATGTGTGTTGGGCAGTATGAAGATGGGTGAAGCAGATAAGATTTTTTAAATTGAAGATCAAGAGTCAAGTAAGATAAGTATCTTCAGTTATAAAGCACTCATTGGGTAAATCTGATATAATTTACAGAAGTTTGTTTCACACATTTCAGAAACGCATCTATTAAGTTAACTAGAATGTCCCAGATTGCAATTTACTCCTGAATATCAAACATTTGGGGGAGGAAGAGAAAATACATTCTTTTTAAAAAATCCTCATCTAAGTTTTTCCATTGATCTTTAGAGAAAGAGTGCAAAGAAGGGAAGAGGAGAGGAAAGAGAGAGAAACATGGATGTGAGAGAGATACTTCAACTGGTTGCCTCCTGCATGATCCTTGACCAGGATCAGGGATGGAACCTGGAGCCCTTGACTGGGAATTGAACCTGCTTTAGCCACTGAGAAAACTGGCTAGGGTGAACATACATTCTTAACCTCATTTAATAGAGGGGTGACTGCCCTCAGAAGGCTATAGCAAGGTCACACTTTCTATGTCTGCTCCGGTAACAGTGTGCACATACTGACAGACTTTTATTAAATTAACATTTCTTCCTATCATGGTATTTAGAAAAGTTTTTCTGTGGCTTTTATTCAGGTTCACAGTAGATGGAGTTACTATATGATTTTATTTTTTGCCAGAAAAGTTGCCTATTTAATTCTGGATATTTTAGAGACATTTATCAATGTCTTAATCTTAAAAGTAACATTTATTTTCTGGCTTATAAGAGGCCTCTCCCCTGCTTTACTGAGGTATAATTGATAAAATTGCATGTAAACCGTTCAGCGTGCTGACTTGATACATGTATACATTGTGGAGTGATCACCACCATCAAGTTAGTTAACACCCTCCTCACTCACAGGAAACCTTCCCCATTTGGTGAGGAGAATGCTTAAGATCTACTCTCTTAGCGACTTTGAAGTATACAACATCCTATAATTAACTATAGTCACAATGCCCTACTTAGATCCTCAGAATTTATCTTATAACAGTTGTGCCCTTTGACTAACATAGCCCCACTTTCCCCACTGTCAGCTCCTGGTGACCATCATTCTATTCTCTATTTCTATGAGTTGGACTTTTTCTTCCTTTTATTTTTAAACTAGAGGCCTGGTGCATAAAATTTGTGCACGGAGGTGGGAGTGTTCCTCAGTGCAGCTTGCGCCCACTAGCAGTCCGGGAGCCCTCAGGGGATGTCCACTTAAGCCAGCAGTTGGACATCCTTAGCATTGCCAAGAGGTGGGAAGGGGTCCTGCCACCACCGCTGTGCTCCCCAGCCCTGAGCCTGGCTTCTGCCAGACTGGTGCTCCCTCTGGGGGACCACACTGACCACCAGGGGGCAGCTTCTGCATTGAGCATCTGCCCTCTGGTGGTCAGTGCACACCATAGCAACTGATTGTTCTGCTGTTCGATCAATTTGCATATGAGCCTTTTATAATGTAGAATTTAGATTTCACATAAATTGATACCATACAGTATTTGTCTTCCTGTATGTGTCTTTTTCACTTAGCATAATGTCCTCCAGATCACCCATGTTGTTGCACATGGCAAGATTTCTTTCTTTTTTTAATGGCTGTATAATAATGTTAGAGCTCTGTTATCTCTATATCTATTGATGTCTATACTAGAGGCCTGGTGTACGTATTTGTGCAGGGTGAGGAGTTCCTCAGCCTGGCCTGCACCCTCTCATAATCTGGGACCCCTTGGGGGATGTAGCAGTGCACCAAGCAGCAGGCGGCCAGGGAGGAGCCCGAGCCAGGGATGGGCACTGCACCATTCATGCTTATCCTGGCCTGCTGTGCCTTCTGCTGCCACTTGATAGCGCTGCTGAGGTGTTGGGAGAGGTTTCTGACACCACAGCAACTGCACTTGCCAGCTGTGAGCCTGGCTTCTGCCTGAGCAGCACTCCCCCTGTGAGAGTGCTCTGACAACCAGGGGACAGCTCCTGCGTTGAGCATCCCCTGGTGGTCAGTGCTGAAATAGCACCTGGTTGACCAGTCATTCCGGTTGTTCCAGTCATTCAGTTGTAATGGTAGCTTAGGCCTTTATATATATAGATCTACCACATTTTCTTTATTCATTTATCCATCAGTGGACACGTAGGTTGTTTCTGTGTCTTGGCTATTGTGGATAATGATACAACAAACATGGGGATGCTGATATCACTTTGTGATTCTGATTTCATTTCCTTCAGATGAATACCCAGAGGTGGGATTCGTGGATCATCTGATAGTTCTATTTTTAATTTGTTTGAGGAATCTCCACACCGTTTTTGCATAAACAGCTATACCGAATAATATGATTTTTAAAAATTAAGAGTCTACATACAACATGTTCATTTAATATTATCAACAGAACTGTTTTAAATCTTAGGGGGTAACTCCCACAGCATCTGAAATAAATTCCCAAGGTATTTAGTTGTTAAATAGCATATAAGAGATGACAAACCATTTGAAGGCCACATGCACAGAACTAAGGCAACAGACCAAGGTAAATTCAAAAGTATCTGGTAAAAGTAAGTGTCATTCTGTTTGTGGGGACACAGCAAGAGCAGAGCTAGATACTTGTTTGGGTGTAAAGGGGGCCAGGAAAGGGCTGGAAGAGGATGTAAGCCACACTCAACACATAAACCTAAGAATGAGTGAAAATGCAATGACCAGGAAATACAATGACTCCTTAGGTCCTATGTGGCATCTAACTTATCAAATCTTTTTCTAATTGGCTTAACCATTTCTTTGTTGTTGTGCTGATATATTCCCTTATTAAATGAGGCCAATTTTGTATGATGCTATGAAAAGAAAATTTCAAATGCTAATATTTTTTGCAAGGTGTAGACCCTTGTATTCACTATTTGGTCGATTTCTTAGACTTTGAACTTTTGAAAGGCAAGTAATTAGTCTTTTACACAAGGGAAGATGCTAGATGAGGCAGATAAATGAAGAATTGCTAATTGACTTATATCCCAATATATTTTAATCCCAACCCTTGCTTTCAAAAGTAACACCATGTATTTTCAAAACATTAGACTATGCCTACATTTGTAAAGTTAAGTTGATAAAGGCACACACTCATATTTATTTAAAAAATAAAATATCAAAATTTGCTTTGCTTGAATTTTCTGTCATATTGACTTTATTTGTCCTTTCATGTTGCTTGTACTGTTTCCTTTTTTTTTTTTTAAATCAGATATTGGCTGGAAAACTTCAGTACAGAATGTATAATATAAAATGTATGGAATATAAATTGCACAATACATGGGCATTTTTTTTGATTTTGCATGCATGTATTTAAGAACTGAGCTCTCAAAAAAATTTTTCATATTCAGGCAATTGCTCTAAAAATTAGGTTTGTGCTCCCTCCAGTTCCCAGGCCCTGTGATGGGCCTCTCTGTGGGTCAGCTACAATGTCACCTGTTAACCGTGCAAATTACACCCATGTGAGACCAGGCGAACACATGGTTAGAAATCCTTGTTTCTTGCTGAGAACTGTCATTATAACTCATATCGAATTAGTTGGGATTGCTTTCCAACAGTCACGTGGAGCTGGGTTGTACGAAGTCATGGTAAACACAAACATACTAACTGCTCACATTCCATGGCCCACACGTTCTGGTCATATCAATGCAGGGAGATAATTTGATTGCTATTATTTTGTGACGATGCACCAATTTCAAGGAGAATTACAATGATAGCACATTGCAGCTTTTATAAAATTCCACCAGAGCTGAGGTGTGCTTGTGCTGGGCACCAGCCAGTGCATTCCCTGAAGCCTCCGTCGTTGCTCCTGTGCTCAGATCACGGCAGCTCTCAGTATCCACGCATTTATCCCTTTTGGGAATCGATGCTAATTCACTGCTGGTTTGTCTGCCGGCCTGTCTCCCTCTCATGGACTGTCTGTCTATCCTGCCTGCTGTCTTACCTGCCTGTCCTGACTGCTGGCCTGCCCCCTGTTCTGTCTGCTGGCCTGTCCACCTGTCCTGAGTTGACGCCAGCCGTGCCCTTAGCTTTTGAACAGGCCTGCCTCTGGGAGAGGCTCAGGAAGGCTGCACTCAGAAGTTTTGGGATGGGGGTGCACTGAGGCACGATGACTTCTAGAGGTTTCTTTTGGAACCCCACAGATATGGGTACCAAGAATGGGCAGCTGTGTGGGTTGAGCACAAAGTATTTGTTTATATGTGGATAATCGAACAAACCTGATTTCTTCTACATCTGACGTTCTTTCAAGATCAAGAATCTACTCTTGGTGAGGTGACTGACGGAGTGAGCGCACCACCTTTGGTTTTATCAGAAGAGGATTGCTGTGCTAGGCTGCACTTGACACAGGATGTCACCCGATGAGAAAGCTCTGGTCAGAGACATTGGAAAACCCTACAGTTTGTTCTCACATGACATGCTTCTAAAGCTTCCCATTTTTGTGCATCATTCAGAAGGAAGCCATCTTTGAGAAGAACTCTGATCTTCCAGAAGTGGGGTCATCAGGGCTGCAGGACTCCTCGTCCGGCTCTGGGGTTTCCTCCCAGAGCTCATCTCTGCAGGCGCTAATTCTCGGGCAGGTCTGGAGTGGGAGGCAGAGCCAGCTTCCTGAGGGGCCTATGTCAGGTTGACCCCACGGTCCCACTCCTGACCCCTGGCAGCTGAGTGTCTGCCGGAGCTTGCAGCCTGGCGACATCACCATGGAGCTTCTTCCTTCAGGCATAGAATGAGGGCATTTTGCAGGGGCAGGTGCAAGCTGGAGGCTTTTCCGTGTGGGCCCCATGCAAGCCTTGCGGGAGTGACGTTTAAGGAAACTCACATTTGCGCAGTTGACTATGCCCATAGCTAGTTCACAGCCATGGTTAACTACATGCACTTATGTGACCGTATTACATAATGTTATGAATATGGCGGGTTGGTCATTATATGCCAAGTCACTTGACGCAGACTCCCGAGATGTTGAGGGCAAGGCCCATTTTCTGAAAGAGCTGAGTGTGGGGAGGTTTCTGTTCCTGCTCCAGGCCGTGTTGGTGCAACGTGCCCTGACCCCTGGGGGCAGGTGAAAGCACTGCTTCCTTCTGGCTGTCCCTGGGCTGATTGCAAATACCAACCTGGCACCTTCCTCCCGGTCCCTACTGTCCTGTGCTCCGAGTCCCAGGCCTAGACCTGCTTTCTGGTGAGGGCAGCTCCTACGCCTCAGACTCAGACATTTGCCCTGGCTTCCCAGGAGGGCTGGATACCATGTGAGAACATTTAGGGCGAATCCAGGGCATATTTTCC
This sequence comes from Lasiurus borealis, assembly GCA_004026805.1. Classification (NCBI taxonomy): domain Eukaryota; kingdom Metazoa; phylum Chordata; class Mammalia; order Chiroptera; family Vespertilionidae; genus Lasiurus; species Lasiurus borealis. The sequence continues at coordinate 53,470 of PVJN01008719.1, forward strand.
ACTGCACTAACGTGGGAACTTGGAGAACGGGATTTTCCTAAATACAGGGACCAAGGCAAAGGCGTGTTTTTAGTGTTAAGGACTATCAGGCGTGTCTCCTTTGGAAGGTGCTATGTTGGAGGGGGAGGGACGCTGTGTTGGATGAAGCCGCTTTCCCGGGTTATTGCTTAGTAAAAGCACAATGCAGTGATGGCAAGCTCATTGATGATGCGACGGGCCATCCCAGCCCTCACCTTGCACACCTGCCCACCTCCCCCTGCCCTCCTGCCCCCTGCGCCCCTGCCATCGTTCGGCATGCCATGTATAGCTGAGAGAATGATGGCGGCTGAAGTCGCTAGTGTTTGGTTCCATAATTCAACCTCAGAAGGCAAGGGAGAGAAGCAGCGTTTTTATAGGTGGGACCGAGTTTAGTGTTTTTCCTATAAAATAATTCCCGCAAATTCAGCTTCAGGGTCTGTTCACTTTCTGATATAGGAGGCTAGGTCCAGTATTCATTTGCTTTGGGGCATCCATAAATGCACTCCCTTATGACCAGCCCTTGGGTCTGTACCCTGTCTGCCCACCCCAGACCTTAGGAGGTACCGGGGAGTTTGGTGGGAAACAGGATTTGCAGTGGGGGAAGCCATGAACTGGAGTTCATGCTCACTTAGTAGGAATGAGGCTTCATCAAGGAAATTCCATACATTTAAGGATTATTGGATATAACAAAAACTCACAAATATGAAGTTAGAGACAGTACATTTGTTTTCTTTCATTTCTATTCCTATGCTGGAAAGAAATGGTCAACAGGGAGAACAATGAATAATTCTGGCATCCAACTCATACAAAAGTAATTGTACTCTCTCAAGACAAAGACAGAAAAACGAATGAGAAGAAAATAAAATGCAAGGAGTATTTAGGCTCAATAATTCAGATGGCTCAGATGATTACGTTTCTATTACTGCTTTAATCTGGAATCTGGATGCCAGCATTTTCACATGGTCAGTTTTGTGCGGGTCCCCTCCCTGTCTGGAGACTAATAGTTGCATACAAGTTGTTTAGGTACATGCAGGTGCCTCCTCTAATGCCTGTGCTGGTCTTGCCCCACACAGACATGCATTTCTGTCTGTCCACGGCGAGGTGTGACTGCAGCTGTGTCTATTTCACCAAGACAAGAGATTAATGACAAGTGCTCACCCCTCGGGTCCCTGGGGACACTGTTCTGGGCTTTGCTTCAATTCTAGTCGTGAAAAAAAAAATCCTCCCCACAATGTTATTAATGTGATGAAAAGAAATACTTGTTAATAACCAGATAATTTTAAGAACTTGGGTTCGTCCGTCTGTAATCTCAGTGTGATTAAGGAGGAAGGTCTAACGTCCATTATTCCTAACGACAAGACCAAGCAGGCTTAACGCATTAGTGGCAGCGGCCTCGGAGAGGCGCCGGGCAGGCTATCGGCCATCGGAGCCACAGTTGAGGAATTGGCCTGACCGCCACACAACAAAAGTGATACAAAAGAATTAAACCCTCACTAAAGTCTATTTCCTCGTATAATCACACAAAATGATTTTTCTTAAATATGATAATAAATCACAGCAAAAAATCAATGTGGCAGGGCCCAACTGCTATGGCCTGATAACGCATCAATCAATATTTAGTATTTAGATTTTAATTAATACATAGCTGTGCAGAGGCTTTTTAAGGGAGAAATATTATCTCAGATAAAAAATCCGGCACCCTTAGCATGCAAAAGTTGTTGCTCATATCTGTCACTGATCAGTCCGCTAGCATTGTGATTAAAAACCCTTGGAAATATCAGACAAGAGGGTGAAACAGATTGAACCAGGAGAAAGTTGTCGGTGTCCCTGCTGGGAAGCCGCCAGCTCGGAGCAGGCAGCACAGAACGGCCCGGAGCGTGTGGGTCAGACTCGGAAGGAAAGCCAGGGAGCTCCTGACAGTGTGGACCGGGCTCTTTGCTGCTGAGCCAAGTCAGGAATTTTAAATGGACGTGTCCAATGAGACCATCACGTCCCCAGTCTTCATTCAAGTGGTTTTGGAGGAAGGTTTTTTTCTTGATGAGGAAGCGTTTAAAAATAATTTTAGCATTGGGGGGATCCACGTTGATTTCGGTCACACTTTTTATTTCCCACATGTGCATTGGTGGCTGAGTGACACGGGCTGTTAAGATGGACTCTGCAGAGACAAACTGAGGTCTTCCTTTCAACCCCCTGGAGGGACCGCCCGGTTCCTACATCCTGTTCAGAACTCTGCTTCCTTAGTTCCCTCCGACCCCTCCCCGCTGGCACTCACTTTTCATCAAGGAGAAAGTTTTTCTAGATGTTGCAGCCCCTGGGAAGCTCAGAGACAAGCTCAGAGACAAGACGAAGAGAATGTGAGACGTGAGAATGTGTCTGTGGGGAGGACCTAGTGGACTGTTCACATTTTTATCTGAAGCCAGTTCCCTCACCAGTTCTTTCCTCTCTGTCCTCTGCTTTCTATCCGCTAGTCCCTGTCCCCTCACAGGTAGAGTGATGTGAGCCCGTCAGCTGGATCTTCTGTAGGACAGACCTCCCACCCAGTGAACCCTGCATTCCCCACAGGCGACCTTGGTTTGTCCCAGGGAAGCCTGCTCTTTCTCTGGGGTTGGCTTTCCTGTTTCCCATATTTCCTTGTTACCTGTGGGTTTTTAATTGAATTTGGTGCCAATCAAAGTCAAGGGAGGTCCCTGTGAGGGATGTTTAGCAGCGTCTGTGATATCTACTTCAATAGGCTGTTGTGTTGCAGAAAGAGGGAATACATCAAGGCACTTGAGGTCACCAGGGATTATGACCTGTGTTCTCTGTGACAGCCAAGCACTGGTTTATTTAAAAATATGTATTTATTGACTTTAGAGAGGAAGGGAGAGGGAGAGAGAGATAGAAACATCAATGATGAGAGGGAATCATTGATTGGCTGCCTTCTGCATGCCCCCCACTGGGGATCAAGCCAACAACCTGGGCATGTGCCCTTGACTGGAATCGAACCTGGGACCCTTCAGAGCAGGCCAACGCTCTCCAGTGGTTTTCAACCATTCTAATGCTGCAACTCTTTAATAGAGCTCCTCATGTTGTGATGATCCCCAACCATAAAATTATTTTCATTGCTACTTAATTTTGAATCGTAATGTAAAATATCTGGGGTTGGCTTTCCTCTTTTCCATATTTTCTTGTTACCTGTGTGCTTTTTTTAATTGAATTTGGTTCCAATCAAAGTCAAGGGAGGTCCCGGTGAGGAATGTTTAGCAGCGTCTGTGATATCTATTTCAATAGGCTGTTGTGTCACGACCCACAGGTTGAGAACCTCTAGCAGGGTTGTCTAAGACCAGCGGAAAACACAGATATCGACATTACGATTCGTTAACAGGAGCAAAATTACAGTTATGAAGTAGCAACAAAAATAATTTTATGGCTGGGGGTCACCACAACATGAGGAACTGTATTAAGGGATCGAGGCCTTAGAAAGGTTGAGAACCACTGCTCTAGCCACTGAGCCAAATCAGCTGGGCGAAGGATGTTAGTTGAGGATTTTAGCAAAATGGAGCTGGGAGGCTGAGACTATGCCTGAGCTGCTGAGCCTGGGACAGGCTCTCCAGTCTGTGGCTGGTGTTGGGGTGCAGATTCAACAAAGAGGTGCCCAGTAGAGAAACTGACAGGAGCAAAAGTACTCAGGGACTTTCTCAGCCCTGCAGAGACAGGGCAGCTTGCTATGTGCCCAGGTTGTTGCTGGTCTTTGGCTCTCATTTGGGGAAACTGGGAGACCCTATGTTGTGGTCAATGGCCATGGGGAATGACAATGAATCAGATTTCCCGAGGCCAGACGTTAATGGGACTATTGCTTGGTGGGGAGTCAAGGGGGAAATTGTGGGTTCACAGATAGCTGGCAGCTTCAGCTCTTAGGATTCCACCAGAGTTCCAGGCAGAAGTCTGTCCCCAAATGGGTCATGGAAGGAGCAGCTCGCACACCAGGCTTCCCAATCACAGAGAAAGCTGGGTCACTGAGGAGTCAGGGAAAGGACCAGCTTTCACTTATTAGAATCAAATGGCATCAAAGGCGAAAAACACCCCAGTTTTTACCTAATACCTTACCTCTTGGACTTGACCCTAAGAAAATAATCAGATAAACATAGATATTTATGTCTCCAGCAGCGAAGCCACAACGAACACCAGCCCTCACCTCGTAGCGTCTGAACCTGTGACCAGGGAGCCGCTCACGGGTGATGGGTTTCCAGGCACGGAAGGAAGGCCGACCCTCAAAAGGACCTCTCAGGACACACGATTGCGAGTCTGTTAAAAATGCAGGAATGGAAGAATTTTCCACAGACGTGTTTTTCGGATTTGCTCGAGTCATTGGACTGGCAGATGATGTGAGGACAAGCTCGTGACGTGCTCTGAAACCATATGGCGAGTCCTGGACTGTGTGGAGGGAGAGGATGAAGATGGGAATAAAAGGTGGTAAAGGGAAATTAGGGGAGTTTGACTCGAGCCTTCAATGTGTCCAGGGAGATTTTTTTTTTCCTCTTTAAAAAGAGGCGAGAAAGGAGATTGCTGCTGGAGAGATGGCTAATAAGACCGAAGGGCTCGTCAAGCCTTCCAGACAGGCCCGAGCGCGGAGGGAGCGCCTCGATCTGTCTTCATCTGGGAACGCAGGGGCATGGTTTCTGGTCCGAAGGCCTCCGTTGCCGAGAGCGCGTCTGTGTGTGGGTTTCTCTGCCGGAGCCCAGGATCTGAGATAGGAAATCGAACCTTTGAGGAGGTTCGTGCCGACACTCAGGCTGGAGTCAGAGACGGAGAGAGGGGGGAAAAAGGAGGCCCCACTACAAAGCTGACTGTGAGGCTGACCGTCGTGAGGCTGGGCCATGATGACACACGGGTTTCGCCCTCTTAATCTATTTTGATGCCCGTTGGAGCCTTTCCATGATGTTTATTTCCTGAAGGTCACCCGTTACCCAGGGGGACAGAGCTGCCATCAAAGCGTTTGCTGGCCCCTGGGTCCCCACTGGCCCATTCATTCCTCCACACACTCAGGTGCGTTTGGCCCCGGGTGTGCTCCTTGGGGAGGACACGTTTGGAAGATTCGTGCGTCTCTGCTTGTTTCTGCATGACTGTGGCTGCCGCCCGGCTTCAGCGACTGGCTCCGGGTGCTTCGGGTCAGAGCCCGGAGAGAAGGCTCAGATTTTCAGCAGGGTGGCTTCCATTCACTGAGGCTGGATGCTCTACCAGGCCTGCTGCGTAGGCTCACTTTGCCCTCAGTAACACCGAAATGTGAGCTTCGCTGCCAAGTTCCTACGGGAAGATAGGTAGACTGAGAGGGTCCCTCCTGACCAGGAGTGGCTGTGGAGGGAGGCGGAGCCGGATGAGCACCGAGCTCCTGGCCCCAGGACCCTGCCGCCTTCTCTGGCCCATGGCTGCCTCCTGGGATGGGCCACCAGTGCTGGAGCCCATCATGGCTCCCACAGATGTCAGGCTCACCCGGCCACACCACAGCACAGAGCCCAATGGAACGAGGGGCCGCTAAGGTGGGGTGGACGGAACATCCAAGTTCAGTCCTTCCATGCGAGGCATTAGGGCCGCAGCCAGAGCCTGCAAACGTGCGTGTGCATTCACAGGTGGAATTTACTCCATTAACGGTACCTGTCCTCCACGCTGCCGGCCGCGGTCCCATGATTTCTGCGGCTGGCTGGGGCGTGCTCATTTGCTCTCTGGTTCCTCCTTCATTTCTCTGATGGTCGATGGAAACTATTAGTTCATTTGCAACGTTGGACAGGTGTCAGTTGCTTAACAAGGGTCACGAGTTTTGATGGGAGAGTTGGGCTAATGGTGGCAATGCCAGCGATGTCTCAGCTGTCTTCGTGGATAACACAGACATTCCGTCTCTCACTGGGGCACCCGGCGGGGCTCAGTCAGGTTAATAGGGATTGTACTCCAAGCTCAATGGAATGCTTATTTCTGTGTTGGTGAATTGTATGTAAAAAGCTGCTATGCAATCGACACTTTTTCATAATTTGGTCTGTTGGGAATATGTCCATTGAATGTTTATCTGTCTACCTGGACGGAAAATTGTCTTTTAGTGAGAAGAACACATGGTTTGTTGGGGTGCATGCATGTGTGTATGTGGTTGTATGCATGTGCATATGTACATTCATGTCTACATGTGCTATGTGCATATATGCATGTGCTTGTGTGCATGTGGGTGTGTTTGCCTTGACAGAGAGGGGAAGAAACCTAACATTTGTGAGCACCTGTGGTGTTTTAGGCATTTAATATACATTGTTTTTAAAAATTCTTGCAAAAATAACGTAAGGTCTGCAATACTATCCTTTGATGTTGCTATTTCTGTTGCTCTTGTTATTTTGCAGAAAATGCAGGTAAGCTCCCTTAGATCATGCCCTTTGTCTAAAGATTCACGGCTGAGGGGGGCAGAACTGGGGTACTGGTGAGCTCATACCTTCCATTCCATGCCCCGTTTCCATGGCCCACCCACCACACCGAGTCCCACTCTGCTCTCCCACAGTTATGGGCTTGCACACCCATGTGCCCTATCCGAATGTTCCCCGTGCACCCAAAAGCCTGCATCTGGGTGTGCAGTCTGCCCACTTGTGAATACCCGCACCTGGCCTGTCTCAACCCTTTGTGACCTCCCAGGCACACACATTCACACCCAGGCATCGAGAGTTCCAGAGCAGGCAGGTATGTGTTCATTCCCCAGATAATCAGAGGCCCTGATAAAATAAAGCTTCAGTTGACGGACACCCGGCAGACAGGGCTGTTAGTTTACGTAGGGCCCAGGCAGAGTCGGCTGGAAAATTTTGATCACTTTAATTTACTATATCCAGCGTGCCTGCTGTACTCGGCAGGCACTTTTATCAAGCCCTGTGCGGCGGTATTGATTTTTTTATTTTCTATGTAGGATAAGAAGACAGAGAGTTAGGAGCAAGAGTGAATGAAGAACTTTCCTCAGATTGCTGCTTCTCTGGGCTTATTGCTTCCTGTCGTTTGTGGTTTCAGATGACGTCTGGTGTGTCAGGGTTGCTTGAAGCAATAAACGGGGTGAATAACAATGGAAGGGCCAGATGAGAAAGATTGAAAAAGGAGAGAGAGGCAGCAAAGAAAGTGAGGAAGTGCATGTGAGAAACAGAAAAAAAAAACGCCGAGGTTGAGGAAAAAGTGTCTTCGGTGTAGGTGACCCATCAGCACATTCCTTAAAGTTCACACACCACGCAACAGTTCCAGCAAAGAGCAGGCAGTCACGGCCTTTGTCTTTTATTTTTCTGAAATGAACAAAAAAATGCCTCTGGTCCCCCCAAAATGATGCCAGACCACAAAGCATAGGCCATATCATAAGAACCCAAGGCCTGACCAAGCCCAGCTCTCCCTGTGAGAGGACACAGGACCCTACTGGGGTGTGTAGGTTGCAGCCTGGCACTTTCCATGACTACACCCCCTGGGGTGGTGGGCCTGCCTGGAGCTGCCCCAGGGCAGGAGACTGTAGCCTGGCACCACACACCCTGGGTGAGGTGCTGTCCACACGCCCATTCAATGCATGTGCCACCCAAGCGCTAGGTTTAATTTCAGGATCTGAAATGTATATTACACCCGGGAGTAGTATTTGTACACTACCAGGAGCAGTACATGCACAGACATCCACACATGTGCACACACATGCCCATGCCCATGCATGCACACATACACACAGTCTTTGGGGAGCCTGGCATGTAGGACTTGCTCATTTCCCAGCTCTATATGTTCAGGCCTTTGGCTGTCTGCATGTCTCACTTTTTTTGTGCCTCGGTGTCCACAGGCGTGGAGAGAGGACCGGTGGTGGTATCACATGTGCACAGTGTCACTGTAGGTGTTGCAGGGTGACTGTCCCAGGCAGGCGACTGGGAAGTATTTGTCGCATCAATGAATCAATGAATGGAGTGTAAGCATAATTTGTGAAATTCTAATGTAAATCCCCTTAGAAAACGGTTCTGGTAAGCTATGAAGTTGAATCAGAAGTGATATAAATTAAACATTAAGTTAGGACTAATGTTAAAAAAAAATCAGGGTCACAGTTGACTACTAAATACAGATAGATGTCACAGGCATTGTTCTCAAAAACATCTGAACCTTTAAACCTGATGATGAGACTTGATGCTTTTGGATGTTTTAGCACTTGATCTTAGCCCAGAAGCTAAGAAGTGATGCTTTTATAAAACAAAACAAAACATTTTCTTAATTTTAAAGCTCTGTTTCCCCAGTTAAAAATCAATGAAAGGGATCTGTTAGTGCCCAGGTAATTCCGGTGAGCTCTCACAGAAGGTGTATGTGTAGGTAGGTGCACAGGCCTCATTTGATTAAAGTTTTCTTTAAATAAAGTAAATGTAAGACTTTAAAAATGGTGTTTGCCAATGCTATCAATTTATTTTGCAAAGAGATTGACGCCTTATTATCCAATGAAATAAAGGCCAGTGGCCCTGTCCCCAGTTCTATTAAAAATCCTTAATACCACAGGAAGAGGGGGCAACTTTCTCAGCAAGTTGTGGCCTCAGATATTTACTTTCTGAACACTTCCAGCTTAATTTCATGGACCCAAGCAGCCCAGGTGAAAATGGTTCACTTAATGCCAAAACACACTTGGAGGGTGCTGGTGGACTCTGTCCCTGGAGATGTGTGACGGCAGCAGAGACCATCTGTCCTGCATTGTTTCTGCTGAATTGCGTGTGGTGATTGGACCCTCGACCTCTTGGTTCCTCCCACTCCGGCTCCATCATGCAGCCCTCTGTCCATTTGTCCAGCTTTTCTCATCCAGGCAGGGCCCTAAGACGGGTTTTTCCCCTGCAGAGGCACAGAATACAAGCTGAATGTTAGGATTGTGCTTTTATTTTTAATGTAAAAACTAGAGGCCATGGCTGAATGTGATGTCAAAATAGGAAAGCAAAGGGAATTTGGCAAATGACGGTGTGCCTGGCCTCATTTACTAGTGGGCTGTGTCTCAGAGAAGACTGCAGGGGCTTGGAGGTGACCTGGGCGCACGCACTGACTTTGTCTCACACTCACAGGGAACTGATGGGATCATCTCCAGAGTTGGAGGAGGTCCTCCTGCCCCTGGACTTCTGGGGGATGTGGGTATATGATTTATCATATTGTGATTTAGTCTCATGACTTTAAAAGGCTGTTGTTACAGTTTAAATAAATTGCCTTCTTATAATATATGGGTGGCCTTGTAAAAGATAGGTACAGTTTGAGCAAAAAATGCCACTATTTGGGAAAATCATTATGTAACTTTCAGAAAACTGGAGACTCAGAAATGTTTTAAGGCCACATGGTGGGCTACCTTCCTGGCACAATTATTTAGAAATCAATTCTTTAAAAGCAGAAAAGCCTTATTACATGAACATATTATCTCTTCCCTGTCCTGCAAACTCCCAGCCTGTTGGGTGAGTCAGTGGAGACCGAATGGAGAAAGTGGGGTCTGTGAGCCGAGATGGAGAATCCCTGGGACAGGAATCACAGGTGAGTTCTAGTCTAATTCCAGCCACAACTGCCCTCCTCTTTTCTACCTGATGAGCACAGCATGCTGCTCCACCTGTTGGAAAGGTGTTGTCAGGGGAACTGAAGTTTTGCAAAGGAGTTTTGAAAACATCAAAGAGCTGTAGATACAACTTTCCCCCCTTTGTTTCCTTTTCTTTTTGACTCTAGTGATGGAAATTCAATGTTTTCACTTATTAATTGGCCCTGAGTAAGATGTACAATCATACATTTTTTCCCCCAAGAAGATTAATACATAGCTATGGATTCCAGGACCATTAACATGCTCTTTGAAAATCTGACCCCTCATGACAGACAGATGCTCTCAGAAAATAACAATGAAAATATTAACAATGATGACAATAAATGCTGAAATAGAAATAAGCACTTTACAATTATAGCTGAGCATTGACTATGGGAAAAGGAAGGAAGACTTTTATAAAAACAAAAGGAAGAAAGAAAGAAAGAAAGAAGGAAAGAAAGAAAGAAAGGAAGAAGGTAAGAAAGAAAAAGGTATTTCTTTTCATTGAAAATATAGACCTGAACACTTACTGGTACCTAGGATGAGCAAGAGGGTAAAAAAAAACACACAAAACAAAACTGAAAATGGAGTAAATGGTTTCAGTTTACCCAGGTTATTTCTAAACAGTAATACAAAGATGTAATAGAAATAATTTAGACATATGGATAAGAACCTTCAAAATCAATAGTGCTGGAAGAAATGAAACATATGCTGATGCAATCAAACAGAATTGAATTTCATACAAATGTTAGCAAATCTATATCAGATTA